>JACJUY010005340.1:46249-57661 GCA_014220935.1 Platorchestia sp. MABIK | reverse complement strand
ATTGCCTGGCCGCTTGACCGCTGCAGGACTCGCAGTGCCTGGCACTGTTGCAGACTTTGAAGCTGCGCGATTCGAATTGGCATGCTGGAGCTTCTTGCGAGCTTGGAGTTCATGTGGAATTCTCCATGAATTAGCACGGTTGAGTGGTTGAAATGCTGTGCCTGGCTTCATGCTGCTCGTTGAAATTTTGGTGTTTTGCAGAGGTTGTCAGGGTGTGGTTGGCACAGGAGGAATTTGTGCACTTCGTCGCCTGGCGTCTGGTCATCCTCGATGGTTATCGCTTTGTTGGTGGTACTGCACTCGCTGGCACTGAGACATGGCAATGGTTATTTAACGTTGCTCGCTTTCTTGGAAATTTGCCCTTTTTTGACTTCCTCGGTGTGTATTTTCACAGATTGATCAGTTCCGACGCTTTCATTCAATTAATACACTGCGTCGGGGAAAGGTCGGAAGCAGTGCCGGCCTTCCCCGTACCGACACCTCCCTCGTTCAAGCTTCCAACCAAGACCTCGATTCTTCTTGTCGCACCCTTATATGTCTTTCACTTTCTTCTTTCCAGAAGATTCTAGCATGATAATGACAGCATTTCAATTTGATTGGTGTAACCCCGGCCTGTTCTGACGTCTCGACATCTAATTGGTGAGTGCTCGGACACACCCACTTGCGTGATCCCTTCTAGAATGCTCATTGGCGTAGGTGATGCGGCCGTCTGCTTAAGCCAGCCCTCGTACCCTTCGAGGCTACCCCTCGCGCTACGCGGTTCAACCGTTGCTTGACTGTTGCTTGCTTGGATTCTTTCCCACGCTCTGATACTAGCTTCGACGTTCTTGTAACGGCTTTCCTCAGTACAGTGAAAAATCGGTCATAACACACTTGCCAAGCAACTTTGCCTTCCTGCCATAGTTCTCAAAGATAGAAAATTTGTACAGCTATTAAAAGACAAAGATTTGTTTAGCTTTAAATTCTAGAAAATTTTACCCCGTTAAATTTTTTCGGAAAAAAAATGGTTCGTAAGAAAATAGTTTGTAACATCTTTTCTTATGACATTCCACCTATTGATTATAAAGTTATATCACTACAAAATGCAATTTATGTACTTTCCATATATACAAATATTGAATCTCTGGCACCTCCCTCTTCAGTTCTTTTAAGGTCCCAGAGATTCATTTTGGCCTGAAACAAAACAAAAATTAAAAATAATGAAAATTAATAATGATTTAATTAAGCTAACCTAACTTAAGCTAACCTTAACAACAAAAGGAAACCATAAATTAGAAGTGGGGACAGATACCCACCAGTATCCATTTTTCCATGGGTTCTTCTTTTTATCACACGCAATTGCTTTCTTATTGCTAATTTGACTTCGTTGAACGAGGTAGCGAGTTCATACTCAGGGTTCAGTTATATGGGACAGCTAATGTTTCAGTGAAAATTACGAAGCATTATTAATTGGCAGAAGTGATATGTTAAAATACTATTGTATTGTAATGTTAAAAAGTAGTGAAGTTAAAAAAAATTCTGTTATTAGTTACCTACAACGTGTCACACGGTTTCGGTTTTCAACAGCATAACTAATATATTAAGACTAATTATGTTAAATAAATATCTAGAGCCAGTTGGCCAACACGTAATGACGATAAGTTAAAATTCCTAGCTTGCTTGCCCGCCGATAAGTGACAAGTGATTTCAATCAAACTTTAAATTATTGTTCCAATTAACTGGGAAATGCAGTGCAATTGATCAAGTTAAAGTTTTATAATACATAATGGCGAAGTCTTATTTAAAGGATCACGAGCGATCGAAATTTAAATTTCAACATAAGAAATGAAATTGAATAGTATCGAAGGTTTAAATATTACAAAAAACTGCTATTGCNGTACTTGCAGATATGACTGATGATGAGCTGAGGCTTGAAACGTTTCATTAAAATGATTTTAAAGGTCTTCTTCGCTATAACCTTCGTAGTTAAACTGCTCAGCAGAAAAGATATTCCTAATATCTTATTTATAAATTGATGGAGACACCTAGCGTTTCAATATATATTTATATAATATATATATATATATTGTTTTTTGTGCGGACAAATTTCCACCGAAGGTTGAAAACTCAAAATAAATCAATTTTCACGAATTACTAAATGCCCAAAACTCCTTCGTTTCAGAGTTGTGAGGACTTAAAGAAACTTTGAAACCTGAAGTATGATACCACATGCGCGCCAATGTAAGCGCTACCTTTTTCACTTCAAATTCATCCAAGTTAAGTTTATTTTAATCCAAGTCAAGTTCGAGTTAATCCAAGTCAAGTTCAAATTACTCTCAGTCAAGTTCAATTTGATCCAAGTCATATTCAAATTAATCCAACTTTAGGTTGAGTTAAGAATTGACACAATCACTTATTAATTAGAGCGTTTTTTGCATTAAATATGTCTTTATTGGATTTGATGAGAAAGACAATCGTTTTTCCTATTAGCCAGGAATACATAAAACTTTTGCCTGTGTTACAATTTAAAGACAAGCTGTCGTAAAATGTTCTAAGTATCCAGCATCAGGAGGCAGAGTGTTATTCAGATCTTTGAGCAGCTTAAAAGATACCAGTCAAATTTATAACACAACCAGCTAACTTTGTATTGTACTACTCATTGAAGTTATTTTAAATTCTGCATTAATGTTAGTATGCATCCATTCAAAAATTTATGTTCAAAATGTAATTTCATGTTACACATAGCAGTATCGGGGATGTTTCCACTCTCATTTGGAGATTTTCATATTTCATTTCATTTTATCACATGTATGAAATCATATACATGCGAATACATTAGAGAACTATTGGACATTATGTAGATTTAATCTTTAAGAGAAATATACAAATGCGATTCACTGAGTACTTATGCACAATTCCGTTTGAATACAATTGATAGGAGTACATTACACAGATACATTCCTGCATTAACAATAAAAATGTTGCCATCCCTTCGAAATAATAGGCCAAGACAAATATATCATCTCTGTCGATGAGAGAAGTTGTAACTTTTTTTTACGAAAATCGTGTGGAAGAGCGAAAAAGGAATTTGTTTCTATATTTTTTACGGAATAAATCTACATATCGTGAAATGATAATCTAATTTAGTAGCATGTATATATGATTTGAGACATGTGATAAAGTGAAATTTCACGCATATAAATCTCCATTTGAGTGTAAGTAATTCCTCGATACTATTATGTTTATGTGTAACATAAAATTACCTTTTGAACATAAAAATTTGAATGGATGCAAACTGCCATAAATGTAGAATTTCAAAAGAACTTCAGTGAGTAGTATAATGAAAAGTTTTTATAATTGACTGGCATCTTTTACGCCGCTCAAAGATCTGAATTACACTCTGCCTCCTGATGCTGGATACTTAGCATATTTTACGACGGCTTGTCTTTAGATTGCAACACTGGCGGAAATTTTATGTATTCCTTGCTGAAAAGAAAAACGATTATCTTGCTCATTACATAAAATTGATGCATATTTAATCCAAAACACGCTCAAATTAACGAGTGATTACGTCAATTCTTAACTCAACTTAGGATTGCTTTATTTTGAATTTGACTTGGGTTAAATTGATCTTGACTTAGATTAATTTGATGTAAAAATTGTGAAGTCTGGAAGGGTAAAAAGATGAAAAAGGTGAAGGTGAAGTCTTGAAGTTCATACCCCACTAAAACAGATTTTTGATATTTTTACAATGAGAACTGCAAGCATTTTACCATTAGGAAAAGTATCTGCAGGGTCAAGCTATGAATCATTGAATAATGTTTGCACGTTTTATCAATTTGAAATAGCTACTAACGTTTATCATTGATGAATTAGTGTTAATCTCCTAACGAACGTTTAAATTGCAAATTTTTCGAAATTGTAAAACGCTTTCAGGTTTTATCGTAAAAATAACAAAAAACTGCTTTAGTGCGGTTGGAACTATCAAGACTAGCGTTAAACATTGGCGCGCACGAGATCTCCTACTTTGAGTTTTAAAGTTTCTTTAAGTCCTTATAACTCGAAAACTAAATCGTTTCGGTATTTTATCATTCGTGAAAAGCGATTTATTTTAAATTTTTGAACCTATGATTGAAATTTGTCCGCACAAAAAAACACCCTATATAGTGTGGATTATTCTTATCAAATAAAGTGTCAAGTGCCTTCTCAAACGAATAAGTGAATAAATAGATTTGGGTATTTCCTGTGCATAACTTCTATGTTATTTCAATGTTCAATTCAGTCCTGAAATAATAAAATTGGTTGGTCAGTCTTGGTTAGTTGGTCTGTCCCTCTCACGCCCTGAAAGGATGCTTAATGATCGTATATGTTATACGAGTTTCATCAGTGCACAAGCACAAGAATACTTTAATCGTGGCTACTATTAGGATGGATTTATTTATTTGTCATCCACATCTGGAAGATTTGTTTAACGACAATATCGAATCACGTCATTTATGACGGGACGTGTACACTAATTTATACATATATGCATATATAAATATATATATTACTGACATGTGTCTTCTGAGTAGGCAAAGTAGGCAGTGCATCCCCTGATAAGCATAGATAAGCATCAACAGTTTTTTCTATTCCTAAGTATGCTCCGATTCAACGAAATTACAATAGTTGATTCAATTACGATGCTCAAAATCCCTAAAATTATGCTATATCATACATACATGTAGATAAGGTAGGCAAGATTTGCACACCGCCTTTTCTTCTCTGTATCTACACTATGCAGGGTAACAATGCAGAAAAGGTGACAGACATATTGTAGCTCGAACAATTTTATGTCTCGGCTATAACAGGCCAAAGTTGTTCTGCTTTCTTCGCATGGCCTGACATTTTCGGAACGTTTTGTTTACGAATAAAAGCCACTTTAAGCTTCTCTGTGTGTAATATGATACTGTTTTTTATCCTCGTTTGACTTTTACCATGTATTTGACACTTTCTTATTTTAAAAAAAGCCCTTGTTCTTTTCATTTAGCATTTTTGGTGCTTTTTGGAACGTTTTCAGCAAGAAAATTTATACGATCGCAAAAATGCAACAATCATTGCAGCAGAGATAGTGCATTGCTTTTAGTTACAATAAGTGTGTAACTAAGTGAAGTATTTGCTAGTGTTGTGATATTTTCATTGCAGCTCTTCCACATTGTATTTTATTTTCTCAAGTGTCCCAATACCGATTTTGATTACCTTACAAAATTTCCAAATCTTTTGAAGAAAAAGTCATTAATTATATAATGCTGAGAAGCAGACACTATTCCGATTTTAAAATTGTGAAAACATAATTATGGAAATTTACTTTACAGCGTGTGCTTACTTAGAAACTTGGGAGTGATCAGAAGATAAAAATTAAACATGAAAATGAAATGATAAAATACAATATAACTCTTGAAGAACCAAACAAATTTCAAGGAACAATTTTAGAAATGAGATGAAATTTTCATTATTAATGCGTGTTAACTTGACCTCAAGACAAGGAAGTAGACAAAACAAAGAAATTAATTTGAAGTACATAAGTATTACATATAGTGAATGATGCGCTTTAGTAGCTCTTTTCTTGCCTTCGGGAGGTATTTTCTTTCCCTGAGAATTTATCGCACATCACGGGTACTACGTTAAGAATAAAAATAAATGGAAGGACTGGTAGTCCGCTGCCACCACCGGTTTCACACCGGAACTAATATTAGTAAATTAATTTAAGTTACTGTGCGTGACGATTTTGTTGGTAGCTTGGCCGTAAGTTATAGGCTCGTGCTTCTCTAAGTGGCGAATTCAGTGCTAGAGTGTGAGGAGAAACAAGAGGCCCGAAGATTTACTTATTTATTTGGGAGGCAAGGTATTGAATGGCTAGAGCAACGCAGGCGAGGCTTCACGAAATGAACCGACACTGACTCAACAACACCTCCTCTGAAGACCACTCAATTTTACAATACAAGCCAACAACTGTGGGCATACAATCAAAACACCAGGATATTATGAGTCAACAGACGTTCGAGAGCTAAGCCAGAGTTTATTGGTTAACTTACAATCAGAACAAAACCCAGGGAATTACTGACGATCAAGGACAACCCCATGGATTAAAACCCGGGAAATAGAGCCAATTGATTTGATCCAAGGGCGAATTATACAGTCAAAGAGACACTCTACGCAATAGACAATCACGGAGCTCGAAATCGGACTTAGGTAAGTCGCTAACAATCCCGCTTGGCTTCAAGCCCAACGCTAAGTCTCACTGCTCTAAGTCTCAAGCTGGACTACTCGTCGCCGTGTCCCCGCGCTAAGTCCCCGATGCTCGACCACTCGCGGCCGTATCTCGATACTAAGTGTCCTCCTAATAACGTTCAAATGCCGTCGTACCCCGTGCTCCTTCACGGAAAGGGGGGGAAGTCAGGGCAAGGAGGATAAGTTTTGGTGTCGTCTAGCTTTTCTCTGACCAGCTCAGCCGTGACCAACGTATGGTGGTCACACGTTTCGTTTCTGGTCGGGGCGAGCGAAGTAGGCAATCTTTTTTCTATTAATATGTTCCGATTTTCTAATCCCTGACAAATTTATATGGCTGGCGCAACAGCGCAGCGACATCGTCATGTTAAATGTGGGGAGTTTTATTATACAGGTCTTCTGAGAACACGTACTCCGAGACTAATGGTCATAGACGGCGTTTATATTTTATTACACCGTCGTAAACGAGAGCCGCCTTCTACCTCGTATTCCCACGTACTGTAATGTTTAAGACGAAATGAAATTCCATTTCATTCAATAGCTGAAAAAATCAACTAACATTACAGTTATTAACATGAAAATTAGATTATTGAATTTTCATTATCAATAGCGATTACGTAACCTGAAAACTAGAACTCTTTATGTCTCAGACCATAGCTTCAGGTTTTTGGCAGACTAGTCATTATCAATAAATCATAACCTAAAGACTAGAAATACTTATGATCACAACATAAATTTTGGTTACTGCAAAGACTAGTCATTATTAATCAATACACCAAAGCAACATCAAAAGAAAGACTAACAAAAATCGTTTTAAGGAACCGCTGGCATAGAATATAGACACATTAAGAGCGTACACAGTTACCACTTTTTATGTGAGTAGAATGTGTTACATCAGCTGAGCTGTTCTGCAAGTAACTTGCAACACATTAATTACTAGTTTATAGATCATATTGATTAATTGAAGGAGGAATGAGAGAAACAGAAACAAATAGAATGAATTTGCGTTGCTTTCAATTACTAATTCCGGCTTTTTCACTGTAATATATGCACTATTGCTCCAGTACGAAAATTATACCTCGCAATCGTGGGTATCACATATATATATATGTGTGCAAACCCACAATGACCATTGATATCAATGACCATTGATCGTTTTAATAAAGTGATAGGTATAAATACTCTGTTTCGAACCTCGAACAAAATAATCAATAAAAACATTGCGTATTTTTGTAGCTTTTCAGTACAGTATTTAAACTCTGTTTTGTTTACTTTCGGTTTTAAACAATTACGAATAATTTTTGCAAAAATTAGAATCGAAGCCACCAAAAAATTGCGACTCCAATCTCGACTCCACCACATCCGAATGAACGACTCCGACTCCGACTCCGACTCCACCGCATTCGGAAATGCGACTCCGACTCTGACTCCACACACATTCAGAAAAGCGACTCCGACTCCGACTCCGACTCCACCCTAAAACATGCGACTCCGGCGACCTGACTTCCGACTCCGACTCCGACTCCGCAACCCTGATTTTTACCCAATATTACTTCAATAATGTGGGAGATTTGCTTGACTGCTGGTAGCAGTCGTGCATGTGTTCCAAAGTAAGATACGTCAATTTGCCCCTCCACATCGATGAAGCTAGAACAGTGAATAAAGCGTTAACTTTTTCTTAACAACAAAGTCGAGGTTAAGTTCTTGTGTCAAGTGTAATGATTTATATCAGCTAAAATCTAAATTGAAGAAACAGTTGAAGAGGCAAACGAGTGTACTGCAAGTGCGTCATATAAATATGTCGAAAAGCTAAGAGTGTTATTTTCAATGTATACATAGTAACACAAGTGAGAGTACACATCATAATTACAGTGCGCAACTAGAACTTGCACGCACTTTCGCTTTCGCTGCGTGCGGTTCTACATTAATTTTGTATTACACAAGCGATGAATTGTTTGGAGAGAGATAGGAGAACTTTACACAAAAAACAGTGAGCTCCGAGCAACAAAAGAGCATCGACTTCATATTCCTTGCAAATGAGTTCGACTCCTCATTAACAGTTATTCTCCATGACTAACCTCTTCAGCAAAGCATTCTCGGTACCAACGACCATTATTCTCATTATCTTTCTGTATTCATGACAATCAAGACCAACACACACGAGCTGCCTGACGTACAAATTTGGACAGCTCCATAATGACAGCTCTTCTCCAAGAGGGAGAAATTAGTACGCTTTTGAAAACTTCATGGTCCATTTGTTGTGCAGAATTGTTCAATTTCATAGAGTCAGGTTCTGCAATTTTTATAAACATTTTCAGATTTCATAGTCACTTTGTTCTTGTTGGCCCTGTCTTCTTACGTGTTCCTCAGCTCAACTACCTTCTGTTCACGGCACTGCTGTGAAATTCTGATTTGATACTCAACAGCGGAGGAGATTATGTGTGCACACCGAAAATTATTTGCACGTTCGTGTGAACGCACGCAAAGCGTTGTTACGTTATCCTCTTGTGATCATGTTTCATTTCGTTACTCCACCAACTAACTAAATAGATAACAGAGAGGACGCTTCTTACAATGAGTGAAAGTTTTATTGTATTTGAACTAATCCGCAATGGAAATCAGCGTTTATCGTAAGACAAGTTATGAAACGTACATGTCGTTTGAATTTTTCTCACAGCCAACAAAACACAGGAAAACTCTCTGACTAACATTTACTCACAAAAAAGATACCCACACGTTGGCGAACTTCGTTTGAGACGAGAAGCTTACGTTTCAAATTCAAATAAAATGTTGGAACATCTTGGCTTTTTTAACATTCTCAATGTCATTTCCATTCGTCATTCTAAATTGGGTTTAGCGAGGAATTTCAATACCTCAAGAGCATACGTATATATTTTAATAATTTTTAAACAATAACTTCTTTTTTGCAATAAATTTCTAATTATATCAATAAAATCTTTATTGAATTTCAATTCTGTGAAGATATTGGATCCGCATGGGAAACCCGACAACTGAAAACCATTTATTCGAAAAACAATTCGAAATTACGGTAAATTTGACTTGACTGTTAAGAAATATAGAATATCATAATGCGTATTAAAGATTATCAAATTCGGTAAATTCAATACCAGGAATGAATGAAAATGGAAATAGCAATCGCCGTCAATCGACAAGTCCCACCCCCATTATTTGACATCAGACCATTTGAACTATAACGTCAGAGTTGACAGGATTAAAGTTCGGTCTCGTAATTTTTTGCATATGGTTGCAACGTTACAAACTTCAAACGGTTATACATTAATTTATCTTAAAAATACGCGTCTTTTGATAGATTACATGTTAATATTCTCTAGACTTCTTCGGATGAATGACCTATTAATCCCCGAACTGATCTAAAATATTTTTCCGTGCTAACCTGACTTTAGAAGGTGTATCTTAAAACAATGAACCTTAGAGCTCGTAAACATTGCGTTTTTATCATTATGTATTGCTCGTTCGCTTTTGGTTTTTGATAATTTTATTAAAATGTTTCTAGTAATTTCCATAGTAGTACGGACATGGATGACATACACCTTTTCTCGTTTTATAACCACATTCTTTCAAAATTTGCCGACGAACTGCAAATTTAACAACGATGAACCATTGAATATAACAGGGAATAGATATATGGAGGCAGTGTCGCAAAAAATAGCAACAACGACAAATAATAGCGACACCCAGCAAAATGAATGACATTGAAGCTAAATATCAGAACAAAGAAACAATATGCAGTGACAGAGTCGGTTTATTGTAACAACGTTCAAAAAGGAAAACAATTATACAAAAAATAGGAACGTGCATATATATCATTGTAAAAAATTAAAAATTTCCGACACAATAATTTATACGCGAAATAAACAGGAAAGTAGCCATTTAGCGTAGTATATAATGCACATTGAAACTTGCATACAAAATTATTGATAATTACAGTAAAGACTGAAAATCAGATGTGAGATATTGAAACTGTGCAAAAAAGAAAATATCTTGTTGATTAAGGCTCTTGATCAAGTAGCTGTTGGCATGGATGTAGTTGTCTGCCGCAATGACTGGAGTGACACAAGGTGCGCACGTGTCAATGACATGACAGAGAACCTCTTCCAGGTGCTGACGCTGCGACTTTCCTGCTCTGCGCGCTGCCGCCACGGTGCATGTTTCCGCGATGCCATTCAGATGGTGCAACTGTGGCATCTGAGACGTAGGGCTTGCGGTCGAAAGGGGCACGAAGAGTTCTATTGAGATCCTTGACGGTGATGGTTGGAGTAGCTTCAATCAACATCACAAGTAAATCCAGGCTCTCAATTTCTATCATCTTCCTGCGACCACAAGTCTTGAGCCGGCAAAAACAGATTATCGTTGTTGGTAGGACCTAACAATAGAATAAGCGGTGGAACGCTTCACTCCCAGTTCTAGAACAGTAATACATGTCACACGTGAACCGGCCACGTCAGAGTTGTTCTGGAAAATTCCATTACTTCCCGGTCAGTGCATCATCCTGACTGGGAAGTAATGGAACCTAGCCCCATATTACACCTTTTCTCGTATTATAACCACAAGTCAAAACAATGTAGCAACAGTTTGCACAATCATATAACACCGAATAAAAACTAATAACAGCTGCTCAAAATATAACAACATCCAGTACAAACCCAACGACGATGCTGTAAAATTGATAACAGATGCAAAATGTGGTGACATAGACAAATAAATTTAACGTTGCTTCAAATTTTAAAACACTCTCAGAATGTTGCAACAGACGTTCATTTTCTTTAACAAATAATCAAATCTTGTAACACTGCTTCATATAGCCAGTATCACAGGTTCAAAATAATGTAACAGATGCAAAAAATAGTTACGGAGCGTCATATGTTGTAACAACATCTTTTAAATTCCTATTGACCAGAGAAATCATTTTCCCGCTCTTCCTCACTCAATGAAAATTGAAAATAATGGGTCCACCTCAAAATCCCAAATGTCAAAATCCTGAAAGTCAAAATCCCGAATATCTAATTCCGGACTATATTTGGCAGTGGAAGCGTCGACCCGAATTGGTGTTGTGTGTTATGAATTGGTGGTGTGTGTTACGAATTGGTGGTGTGTGTTACGAATTGGTGGTGTGTGTTACGAATT
>JACJUY010005340.1:29424-45715 GCA_014220935.1 Platorchestia sp. MABIK | reverse complement strand
GCAGAGCAGGAAAGTCGCAGCGTCAGCACCAGGAAGAGGTTCTCTGTCATGTCATTGACACGTGCGTACCTTGTGTCACTCCAGTCATTGCGGCAGACAACTACACCCATGCCAACAGCTACTTGATCAAGAGCCTTAATCAACAAGATATTTTCTTTTTTGCACAGTTTCAATATCTCACATCTGATATTCAGTCTTTATTGTAATTATCAATAATTTTGTGTGCAAAGTTTCAATGTGCATTATATACTACGCTAAATGGCTACTTACCTGTTTATTTTACGTATAAATAATTGTGTCGGAAAATGTTAATTTGTTACAATAATACATACGCACGTTACAGTTTTTTGTATAATAGTTATCCTTTTTGAACGTTGTTACAATAAACCTACTCTGTCACTACACATTGTTTCTTTGTTCTAATGTATAGTTTCACTGTCATTCATTTTGCTGCGTGTCGCTATAATTTGTCGTTGTTGTTATTTTTTGCGACACTGCCTCCATATATCTATTCCCTGTTATATTCAATGGTTCATCGTTGTTAAATTTGCAGTTCGTCGGTACATTCTGAAAGAATGTGGTTATAAAACGAGAAAAGGTGTGAACTAGTAAAATTTATGTGGTGATGAGGGCATCATAAAAGGAACGAAGCGCTGTTGTGAGCGAAAGCCAATGCAAAACAATTCAAATCTAAAATGCGAAGTGATAGCGCAATATAGTAATCCTGCTGTAATTAGTATACGGGAGTGAGACGACGTGGAGACTCACTCTTATTGCTGCCTCGGTGACGCTGCCGGCGATGCTGCATCGATATCTTGATGTGCACATGCAATTGCATGTGTAAGTAAGCCAATGAGGGTAGGTGTCACTTCTACAGCGTTTGAATGATTAGGATATAAGTTTTTAAATATGTTTGTTTACTTTTTTAATTTAATTTTTCTGTATTTTCTTAGTTTTACCTTTTGTTATGTTTTAGCCCCGAAGATAGAATTTTTATATACCGATACATTTGCAAACGAAAATAGTAAAAATATTCAGTTTTGTGTACTTGTGGGTTATCTGTCACCACTTGTTTAGGGGAGAAAATGTTTTTTGGGGAAAAAGTGAAAAATGTAATTGTTTTATGGATATTGGCTTGATGTTCGGGACAGTATGAATGGATTTTTCATGTGATAAGATATCCTTGTTGATTTAAATTCATTTCTAAATGTCACGATACGAGAATGCGGGTCGTCCTCGCGGCTGTCGCCTCTCGTTACCCTTGGGGAATTTAAGCCCCGACAGTTAGAGAATGGAGGGAAATATAAGGTGTGAAATGCACAGGCAGAGAATTGACAGAAAGGGTAGGAAGTTAGAACAGTAGGTTTTATATAGTGTGCGCTTCGCGTGTGCCTAGTCAACCTGCATTGGAAAAATGACACAATCTGAAAGATTTAAACATGTTTTATTTTAATGTCGAACACGTGGATAAAGCACGCAAAATATCTGAACGAAATGATAAAAAAGGGCACGAGTGCAATCATGCAAGGTACGCATGACATTGCCGACATAAAAATTCAACACGACGTAGTATTCTGAAAAGTGTGATGCTCACTGGGAATCAAAATTATCAATTATTAAGCGTGAGCAAATGATTCACGGTTGCACAAAATTTAAGGTAATTCTAAATAACATGAGATCACGAAGTAATGAGGACAACACATAACAGAGTAAAACCTTGCTCACCACAAGGTGCAAGAAATTTTTTGAACCCTTCGCATCACGCGCCACTCGAACTCTCGCTCTATAACCGAATCACACCTTTCTGCTAAGTACACTACACCACAGTGAAAACACAAATTAATTTTTATAACTAGAGCGCCTTTTTGAAAGCACTGTTCTTTGTGCTGCGTTGTACTTGAACTTGTACCTGAAATCACTGTTTTTCAGCTTTCTCAAACACCACGAAACACTTGAATAATTCTGCGATGTGTCGCTGGCGCCACTTTAATTCCGCTCTTGAAAGATGGAGGATACACGCCCGGTTGCACTGAGTCCAATATCGCAGGATTTCTACTCCGCCCACCCCTCTCCCTCCACCTCCGAGTTGCTACAGCAAGTTGCTATTTGCGCCAATTTTTTAACTATTTAGTTCTACTGAGGTTTATTAACCTATCTGTTCGTTTTACAGTTATTATTAATCACTACATTATAATCACTACAAGTACTTAATAAGTGGATACTACAGCAGAATACCAAAGTTAACCTGCATTAAATCATTATAATAAGTTATGACAACGACCATTTGTTTGGCCATTCGACCCTCCATCTTGGCACTCAAGGACAGTGATTCTCAAACTTTTTTAACTTAACCTTAAACTAACTGAACTTGGCCTAACCTACTGAGCTAGGCCTAACCTAACCCAACCTAACCTAACTTAACCTAACTTAAGTTAATTTAACCTAACCTAAATCACACTAACCTAATATTTCTGTACCTACTCGGAGGTGGAGGGAGAGGGGTGGGCGGGGTAGAAATCCTGCGATGTTGGACTCTGTGCCGCCCGGTTGATTAGGCCGCTTCCACCGCTCACTCTCGCTCGCAGACCGGTGCTGGTGTACGGCGGCACTGCACTCTGAGTTCCCAATTTTGAGCGCTGATTGCCTGGCCGCTTGACCGCTGCAGGACTCGTAGTGCCTGGCACTGTTGCAGACTTTGAAGCTGTGCGACTCGAATTGGCATGCTGGACTTTCTTGCGAGCTTGGAGTTGACGTGGAATTCTCCATGAATTAGCTCGGTTGAGTCGTTGAAATGCTGCGCCTGTTTGCTTCATGCTACTCGTTGAAATTTTGGTGTTTTGCAGAAGTTGTCAGGGTGTGGTTGGCACAGGAGGAATTTGAGCACTTCGTCGCCTGGCGTCCGGTCATCCTCGATGGTTATCGCTTTTTTGGTGGTACTGCACTCGCTGGTACTAAGACATGGCAATATTTATATAACGTTGCTCGCTTTTTTGGAAACTTGCCCTTTTCTGACTTCCTCGATGTGTATTTACACAGATTGACCAGTTCCGAAGCTTTTATTCAATTAACACACTGCGACGGGGAAAGGTCGGCAGCAGTGCCGGCCTTCCCCATACCGACACCTCCCTCGTTCAAGCTTCCAACCAAGACCACGATTCTTCTTGTCGCACCCTTATATGTCATTCACTTCCTTCTTTCCAGAAGATTTTATCATGTTCGTTGTTATAATGACAGCATTTCAATCATGATTGGTGTAACCCCGGCCTGTTCTGACCTCTCGACATCTAATTGGTGCGTGCTCTGCCACACCCATTCGCGTGATCCCTACTAGAATGCTCATTGGCGTAAGTGATGCGGCCGTCTGCTTAAGCCAGCCCTCGTCCTCTTCGAGGCTACCTCTCGCGCTACGCGGCTCAACCGTTGCTTGACCGTTGCTTGCTTGGATTCTTTCCCACGCTCTGATACTAGCTTCGACGTTCTTGTAACGGATTTTCTCAGAACAGTGAAAAATCGACCATAACACACTTGCCAAGCAACTTTGGCTTCTTGCCATAGTTCTCAAAGACAGAAAACTTGTTTAGCTGTTAAAAGACAAAGATTTGTTTAGCTATTAAAAGACAAAGATTTGTTTAGCTATAAATTCTAGAAAATTTTGGCCCATTAAAATTTTTCGGAAAAAGAATGGTTCGTAAGAAAATAGTACGTAACATCTTTTCTTTTGATATTCAACCTATTGATTTCTTAAGTTATATCACTACGTAAAGCAATTTATGTACTTTCCATACATAGATATTGAATCTCTGGCACCTCCCTCTTCAGTTCTTGGAAGGTCTCAGGAATTCATTTTGGCCTAAATTAGAAGTGGTGACAGATACCCACATGTCCCATTTTTTCATTGGTTCTTCTCTTTATCATACGCAATTACTTTCTTATTGCCAATTTGACTTCGTTGAACGAGGTAGCGAGTTCAAACTCAGCGTTTAATCACATGAGACGGCTAATGTTTCAGTAAAAATTACGAAGCATTATTAATTGGCAGAGGTAATATGATAAAATACTATGTATTGTAATGTTAAAATTAGTGAAGTTAATAAAATCTGTTATTAGTTACCTAAAACGTGTCACACGGTTTCGGTTTTCAACAGCATGATTAATATATTAGGACTAATTATGTTAAATAAATATCTAGAGCCAGTTAGTCATACGTAACGACGATAAATTAAAATTCCTAACTTGCTCGCCCGCCGATAAGTGACAAGTGATTTCAATCAAAATTTAAATTATTGTTCCAATTAACTGGGAAATGCAGTGCAATTGATCAAGTTAAAGTTTTATAATACATAATGGCGAAGTCTTATTTAGAGGATCACGAGCGATCGAAATTTAAATGTCAACATAAGAAATGAAATTGCATAGTATCGAAGGTTTAAATATTACAAAAAACTGCTATTGCAAACATTTACAGACTTCGATGAGTGACTTTCACAATTTCACTGTGTGAAAACTATTGGAAAACATGTAACAACTAGATGTAGAATGTTGTTTGAGTGAGACAAAAGCTGACTATTGAGAGATTTAAAATAGATTTTCTCTGCGTGCACAAGTACATTCACATCCTATCGTGCAACGTGTGTTTTTAGTCAAAGAAAGTTGAAACAATTCACTTTGCTCTTGAATTCAGGAAGTGGTATACCTAATGCAAACCTTAAATTTTCGAAAGTTTCTTTGGGGGTACTCTGTTATTTCACTATGTACACTGCGTTGGAGATCAACGGTGAAAAACAATTGAAGTAACTTAGCACATCACTTATGGAAAAGGAAAAATAGAGCCATTAGAGTGGAAAACTTTGACAGCAAATTAGAGCTATTAGAGAGGGAACTCTGATACAATGAATTATAAATCAAAACATGTTATAGATGTTAAATGATTAGGTCTTAAGGCACGATAGATTAATTTCGGAATGGTGGCAGTTGCAACAGTACCCATGTACAATTGTCTATTTTGGGGAAAAGAACTCAAGTATCGTCTCACTGTTGGCAACTAAGCTGAAAATTAGATTGAATGAAAAGCTTTTAAAAATAAGCACCTTCTGCATCGGGGAATGGAGAGAATGATGGATTACTTACTTTAATGTTAAATCGTTATCATTTGTCTCACACACAGAAGATAATAACTATTGACAGAGTAAACATTTAAAACACAGTTTGCATCTCGCACCACCAAAGAAAGGATTCAAGTCAGTGTGCTTTGAATGGCTTTTGAGGGGTATAGCCCCAAGTTGGGGCCTCGGTTAGCTTTTCGACAGACTACAAGTCTATTTTGAGAACATCCAACCCGAAAAATGAATTCAATGAACAAATGATTCAAACTACCTCAGTGATCCAGTGTCTCACTGACGGCTGTTGTTAGTGTTGTCTCACTGACAACACTAACGAGTTGTGTGACGGCTCACCAGGTGTCGGGATCCCCGTCAATCCAAAGTTCCACCTTACATAACTTGATCGCGAGCAGCAGAATTAACTTAAAAGTAAGATGCTAATAGCACAGATATTCTAAAATTTTCTAAATATCCATAAATTTGACTGAAATTTTTAGGCACGAATAACAGAATGGCGTAAAAGATGATTGAATATAGAGCTACAACGGAAAAGAATGTAGGATTCATATGTGCTAAATAATTAGTCTAGAAGACATACAACTTTCAGTTTTTTAGCCACCAGAAAGAAGAACCCAAGTGTTAGGATTCGTTGGCGAGAATTAGGTAGCTTCAAAATACCTTGACATCTAAAGGTAAATTTCTCTGCCTATGTCACCTAAGTTCGTTGGCTAGCGGCGTGTGGCGTTCACTCTGTTTCTATTCCTTTGTGCCGTGACGTCCATGCTGCTGGTAAGCATTACTATTTGTGATTATTCCTATATTTTTGCGTCTCTAGTTTCATTTGTGTAAATGCCATTATCAGTGTAGGGAAAGCGTAGAAGTCTAATTTGTATTGATGTATAGTGTCCAGTGTGAAGTAAGCGTTCCGTTGTTTATAAAGTTATTCTTTTGTTCTAGGATCGTTACACTCGCACGTCTCTTCCTTACTTACCTGTTACTCCTTGCCAAACGATCCAATTTCTTGTTAACAATTTCGTGTTAATTCTGAGACGGTTATGGAACTTCATTCCAAAGTCCTAATAAGTCTGGTTTTGTGTAATCCTTTGCTACGATGGATTAACTATCTTGTAAAATCAACTTGCTTTAATATTTATATATCGTGTTTTTTTGCCATTTATTATCCTTACTGAGGCTAGAATCCTCCAAGCGAACATAAGACAGGAAAGGTCTTAACATTTGGTGGCCAGTATGGGGAGGATTCGCTATTAGCCTCGGTATTTCAATTCTTCATTTAACCTGAGCCTGTGTGGCATTTCATCATCAATCACTTTTTATCGGTACTGCCAATTTGTCTAGTATTGCAGTAATACGGATGAATCTAAGTTTATTACTGATGGTCGTGAGTTAGGCTATTCCGAGCAGGCTTTGCAAAAATATGTAACAGAAAGGGTCAGGAGGGAGGAGGAGCGTGTTGAGAGGGAGGAGAGGAGACGTAGGGAGGACTTGGATCGCGAAGCAAGAGTGCAAGCTTGGGAGGAGAGGAAGGAAGAGCATGAAAGGAAGATGCTGGAAGCTCGAATTGAGAGAGCACGCATCGAGGCTAACTCTCCCCAAGTTCCTTTAACCACAAAGTCCCTCATCAAACCTAGTGCCTACAAAAAGGGTGAAGATGTGGCAGTGTATCTGAGAACGTTCGACAAAGTTAAGGAGGCAAATTGTTGGCCGGACAACATTGCCATACCTGCTTTAATGAATGGCTTTGCGAACACCAAAGTTGGGTTATTTCTGGATACAGTTCCGTCAGACCTACCCTACAACGAAGTGAAAGAGCTCATCATCCGTAGCTTCGGATTCACGGTTTACGATTACCAACGCAGATTCCATGACGCCAGGCAAGTAAACGAGTCATTTTCCCAGTGTGTTCTATTTCTGAAGGAAAATTTTTGCAAGATGCAGTCAATGGCTGGTGTGCAGCAATCTTACGAGAAATTGGGAGAGATGATTTTGAAACACCAAATTTTGCACAGTGTTGGCAGAAGTTTGGCAGAGTATTTGAAGGAAAGAAATATTTTCACCATTAGTCTTAACGAAGTCGTCGCGTTGGCAGACAACTACCAAGCTCTTCACGGAAAGCAGCTTAAGCCAAGAAATCAAGTGAACACTAGGCTTGCTTATTCTAGCTCCATGAAAACTTCAGGCGAGCGGTCTTGTTTCTTGTGTGGGAACACGGGGCACATAGCGAAGATGTGTGATTTGAAAGTGAGCAACTTCGCTGAAGAATCACGTATCCGTGCGCCCAAACCATCCACAGGTGAAGCCGACAAGTCGAAGATCAGTTGCTTCCAGTGTCGAGGAACAGGTCATTTTGCTAAAGAATGTCACTCGAGGCTTCAGGTACGCGAAAGAACTGCAACGGACGAAAAGAGAAGTTCATCTTCTGCGAGCGTGAATTTTGCTTTAAATTCCAGCTGTGAATACAGTGATAACTTACCTGTTGTGCTCGGTACGTGTAACGGCAAGGATGTGAAGGTCCTGCGAGACACAGGGTCGACAGCAGTCTTGATACGATCAGAATTAGTAAGTCCTTGTCAGAGAAATGGTGCTCTAAAAACGGGGCTTAAATTTGCTGATGGTAGCAAGGTTTTAGCAGATAAGGTAAAAATTGACCTTGACAGTGTATTCCTTTCAGGATGTGTGGAAGCAGTGTGTCTTCCCAACTTACCTTTGATGTTCTTGTAGGTAATGTGAAAGGTTCAGTTTGCGCCTGTACTGATAAAAAGATACTGGCAGGAATTAGCAGACAGAAAGTAGAATCCTCCAAGCGAACATAAGACAGGAAAGGTCTTAACACCAAGTGCTGCAACAGCTTCCCAAACCTGTCTTCTCGGGCAAAACAAGTGAGCTGCAAAGTAGCGCTTGAGAATGCTGGAGGTTCATATTATGTAGCGCACGAGGGCGGGGAAAATGGATCTGACAGCACTGAATTGTGAGGATCAGTTAAAATACATCTAAAAGAAATTTTTAAATTGAAAACTAAGTTCCGTCAGTTTAACGGAGTATCTTGGGGAATATCAATTATGTAAAAAAGCGGGTAAAATGCTACAAGTGAACATTTTTCAAATTTTATCTGCAGCAGAAAGCACATAAAAGAACATGAAGACCAAAAACACGGCAACGAGAGAGAAAAACAAGATACAGTTCAAAATTTTAACTTTTTTCATGATAGTAGTTTCATCGTAGCATTTCTTGCCGAGCTTTTTGTCTGCGTCGAGCTTGTGGTGGTAGGAGTTGAGCAAAGTGTTGGCTAATACGGTCAGGAAGCTGAAGGCTATGAGCGCCGCGTACCACACGTCCAGCAGCTTCAGATATGACGTCTGCACAGACGACGAGTTGGCCTGCGTGAAGAGTGCGGTCAAGACGAGCAGCGCCGTCGGGGAGACCATCACGCGCTCGTTGAAGTCTTCGACTCGGAACACAGAAGTTGAGAAAGAGATGAGCAGGATGAGGAAGCTGGTAAGATAACTGTTAAGGAAGTGGTAGCCATATAGGCTTTTCAATTCAATGAAGAGAGACACGGAATGGTTCCCGTTCATTTCTTTCCTCCAAGTACGCGAGACTCTGTACTCTCTGACGTCACGACGGCCGTAAAACTCAAGATCATCTTCTAGCTCATCATCAAATCGTTGGTAGTTGACATAGTCAGGATCGGTAAGATCAATCCAAATGTTTAGCTCACACCGTTGGTCTCCGAAAGGGTAATTGCGAAGGTCAAACTGACATGGTATTTTGAAAATACCGCCGAGAGTGTGGACCAATTCCAAAGACGAACCATTCAGGTAGCGACCTGAAAATAAAAGGTATTATTCATTTCCAATTTTTTATGTTAGGTTTTGAATTGAAGCGATTACCACTAATTTCAGTGTTGATATTAACTCCCAATTGCCTTTTTGTATGAATACATCAAGCGTTATGAGGAAGGAATGCATCTAGCCCACGTATATCGTCATTATGCCTCGAAAAGATACGATGTAGACTCGTAAGAGACATGTCCTCGTCAAACAAGAGTATCTGTAAAATCGTGTTTGGTTCCGATGTCACGTCTATAATACAGTTTTCTATCTGCTTTAAAACTTACTTCAAAGGATGGGAAAATAACTCTGAATTCAGGAATTTTTGTTTAAAATTTACCATAATTAACCGGCTGCTCTCTATCTACGCATCACTGACGCCATGTTAGAAGTCCAAAGGTAAGTCCTATGATTACTATCATGTCTAATCATGCTCCTCTCTCAACAGCTTCAAGATGTGTAGAATTCGTACGCAACAGTAGAATATGTTTTAATTCATGTTTTTAATTTTCTTTCTAAATTGCAAAGAGAGAGAGAGTGAGAGAGAGGGATGAAGGTGAAAAGAAATGAGAGACGAAAATCATGAAATGTTAATGACGAAACTAATCCTGTTAGAATAAGAGTGTCTTCTAAATTTGGCGTAACGAATATCACTGGCACGCATACCAAAGAATTACCTTATCGACCCTTGTTTAGGTTATTATTTAATGAATTATTTATGTCGAATCGACCAAACAATTTCCTGCCCCTATAGAGGATGGTGGCAACAAATTCGTTAAGTAATCCACAAGTTTCGACAGACAGAACGAACAAAATGAGGTCTAATATTACCTACGACTTTCTAAAGAAAATATGAATATTTTGCCAATATAAGAGTACTTTTAACTTCAGAATAAACTGAGTTTTCGCCAAGCTTCAATGTATAACTCATGCGTGCTGCCGGTACGCAACCGAGAAAACTTGAGATTTGTTAATATAAGAAAACGACATAACTCCATCTTAAACATATCATTTTAATGTTTGCATGAATAGTTCAGAAAAATTTAGTTCACTAATATTTAATTGAATTTAGGCCGAAGAAATGCTAGTATACGGTTGAGCAAATGTAGAGATAGACATTAATGCACACTTGAGTGAAAGAAGAATTAAGACAATTTAGAAAGTCAGTTAGTAAGCAAGTACAGATCTCTTACCCATGTACGGATCATCGATTGCTTCTTTCCGAGCGACGTGCGGGAGCAGAGAAATCATGCAACCATCCGACGTTTTGTCCGGCATAGAGACCCATGGTCATGGCCATGGCCATGCGGGTCCCCGTCTGACGCCGTGTACGTCGGATGCCATATTTCCTTGCAGTCAAACACTTTGTAATCAATGGGATTCCATATCGTCAAGCGGAGATCCTTCCAGTGAACGCCAAAAAAAAATCAACTTCAGCATAGAAATCCTTGGTCTGTACAGGAACGATGGCGTTAACTTTGAAGAAATAATTTATTTTGAGTTGTTTATCTTCTTCGCTTGGGGGAGGCACTACCAGGTTGCTGTACCATGCATCTTTGACGATAAAGTCACAAATTTCTTCGTCCGTCTCATCATCACACTGCGATATGCCGTCACACCGAGAGCTCCTTGGCAAGCACTGCCCTGAGTTACAGCTGAAGGAGTTAGGATCACACGAAGAGAAAGCTAGAGTCAAATTAGAAACTTCACCACACTACCATGAGCTCCGCACTAACTGTAAAATAGAGTCATCAGAGCGACAAACTTCTTCGTGGAGATTTGAAAACACAATCCATTCGGTTGCGTTGTATCTCATCAAAGAACTGAACCCTTTTAGTGCCCAAGTCCCATCAGGTTTGGTGATGAGAGTGTAGTTTCTGGCAAACTTGTGAACTCGACCGAAAAGATGGAACGGTAAAGAGGTTTGAACTTTACAAATGCTTGACGGGAGGGAAGAATAACACGGACGAATATTCAGAGTAACATTTTTCAGCAGTACCGAACACCAAGATTTGAAACTCTCTGATGTATCGTTTAAACTCTGAACCCAGGAAAGATTTTCATCTGTCATAGAACTTGCTCCTGATGAAATTTTAGAAAGTTCTTTTTCATAAACTCGCACGTCTTCATTTGACAGCACTGTACCTTGAAATTTCCTACACTGTTCATCACGATCGAAGTAAGAAATAGTAGATGGCAGAACAATCAAGGAAAATCTGTCCCTGCACAGAGTGCTGAGAGTGTCAGAATCACTTCCAATTTGTTTATAGAAAGTGTGCGTCCCATTGAGTTGCGCCTCACATATCATGGAGATATCAAATTCAGAGACGAGGGCTACTTCCAAACGAGATACGTAGAGCCAAGGTTTGTCATCAGTTGGTGTGCGTCCCATTGAGTGGCGCCTCACATTTCATTGAGATGTCAAATTCAGAGACGAGGGCTACTTCCAAACGAGATACGTAGAGCCAAGGTTTGTCATCAGTTGGTGCATCAATGTGACAAACTTCCACTTGGATGACACGAGATTTGTTGGATGTGACTCCCTCCACTCATTCACCTGTTTCCATCTGTGGTGGTAACTCGGTTTGGGACTCCTGCTGTTCTACATCAAGTCGCTCCTCGGCCGAGCTTGTACTTTTTCCAAATGCGGGGTAAGAGTTCACGTGAGCACCGCCTCCGATTTCCACGTTGGTCTGAAATTGTGATTTTTTTATTTCATTGCAAAAAATGTGTCATACTGCATTCTATAGCTCAAACGATTGACATATTTAATGACGCATATGCTGCGGAAGCCACCTTGATCAACCTTCAGACGTCTAGTATATAAAGCCAAACATTCGATAATTGAGAAAAAATCATTGAAACTCAAATGGCTCAAGTAGATAATAAAAATTAGACTTGGGTACAAAATTAGGCTAGGAGAGTCACAGATTTACGCTCCTAATTTGTATTTTACATAATAAGTATGCGAACATATCGAAATGACTCATCTTTGTGACTACAGTGTCAAGTATTGTCCTTCTGATGAGAAAACACAGAGGTAATTCTAGCACATCAACTGTTGGATTTTCCACAGTGGTTGTGCTGCTTCTCTGGTGATGAATGAAAACGGAGAAAACGATCTGAAAGGGGTTAGAGAGGGAAGTCATTTACTCATTGAGTTTGCACTTTACTCACTCTCTCCTCAAGAAAGAGCAAAAATACTCCTGCAACACGATTGCAACGATAAAGCGATCATCGAAAAAGAGAAAAAAGTTTTTTTTTGCAGATAACAATGAAAAATAAAATTAAAATCTCTCCTAAAACGAAAGTAAAGTGAACACAGCTGCTATTACAAATGATTTATGATTTTGATGTAATAAATATGACAGAAGGTAATGCAAAAATAGTACCACAATATTCCAACCCTCTTGGTGGCTGGAGTCACTGACAATAATATTGGAACCCCAGTCGTGCTTAACTTGGGGAGGCACGTGAGATATCAAATGCCAACGTCACCCATCAGGCCTTCCGTGAGTATTTTATCATTTGATGTTCTATGTAGCCGTAAGTGCCAAATGAAATGAAGTTAACTAACAAAAACGGTGGAAAATTGCACGCACACTGACTCACTCGAACAACCTGAATTTTTCGAGTCAGCTGAGCCAATCCAACTCACTTTTCCATCAAAGCCCAATTCGAGGACAAGCTTCAACCATTTGTCCACTGGGAAGTAGGTCATAGGTGTGTGAGTGCCAGATGGCAGCACCACTTCCAACTCGCTTGTATGCGTCAGTCCTGAATGAAAAAATTACATAAAAGTTTACTTTCCGTCGTTTTAGCTCTTCGAGTGTTCAAATAATTTAAATTTGCTTGAACTAAATGACATCAGATTCGTGGGTTCTTTGTAGAAATTATGGTGGAGTTGTCAATATGTGTTAATACCAGTCACCAGATGAAAGTAATAAATATCATCACTAGTTGCGCTATAAACTCATCATCTACTTGGAAAGTCAGAGTAAACTTCCATGTTAGAGTCGCATGAAAGTTAGAAGCTGGATAGACACATTAGTGGCAATATCTCACTCGCTTCAATGGTGAAGTCGTTAAACTTTAGTGAGAAGAAAGTCCTGGCGTGCTGCTGAGGGCCAGGCTGGGTGGGGTTGCTCATCCAGAAGTCCTCATTGAAGTCCGCGATCCACCCTCCGTCGGCGGCGACTTTGAGGAACATGGACGCGACCAGCGAGGAGGAGGAGTTCAGCTCCAGTCTGTTGGCTACAATCGCGGTTGGCGAGAAGCAGCGCGTGACGGTCGGGGATGTGGCCTGGAGCGCCGCCGGGCGTTGATCCGAGTCACGGGGCGGCGATCCTGGTATTACTGGATATTTTATCAATGGGAAATTGGTAAAGTCAATTGGAAGTTCACAAAGTACTGATATTATTTTCTGAATCTTAATGTCAAAGGAGAAACTCGTATTCATGGAGTTTTCAGTAATGAAAATGAAGCAATTTTTTCAGTGTTTTGGTACTCTGAAATAATTTCGCGATTTGAAATTGAATTTGTGAAATTGAATTTGGTAGTCAAGTGATCACTCAAACCGACAACAATTCAGCGTAAATTTTGAATACAGGGTGGCGGAGACCGAATGACTATATTTATAATGGACGCCACACAATGAATTTCAGAGATTTTGGAATGAAATAAAGGACAATTTATAGCTAACGAGGAGAAGCTTTATTATTACATAGACTACAACTAATTATGAAAAATCATTCCTGATAAATGGCGTCTTTCAACACCGATGCATTCCTGCAAACAATAGTTAAAGTTTCTCATCACATCTTCCAATATTGTTATCGGAATCGCTTCAATTTCAAGTCGTATGGTTCGTTTTAATTCTGGAATAGTGCGTGGTTTGCCAAGGTACACTTTGGAATGCCAGTACCCCCATAAAAAGAAGTCGCAGAGGCTGAGATCGGGGGAGCAGGGTGGCCACGGCATGTCACCATATATGCGACGTGTCACCATATATCAGGCGTCACGCAAATGTTTCACGGACGACATTCATTGAAGCTCTCGCGGTATGAGCAGTGGCTCCATCCCGTTTAAACCATGCAGCTATCCGAAATACCCCATTCATTTTCCTCCAAGTAGGAAAGAAAAAATCCTGAAGCATTGCAACAAGTCGCTTTGAAGTCACCGTCACCGCTTGTCTACGCTCATCTTAAAAAATACGGTGCGATTATCCCAACCTTTGACAAAGCATACCACACTGTAACCTTTTCACAATACAGAGGTTGCTGGTGCAATTCTCTTTGGTTTTCCGTGAAGTAACATCGGCAATTTTACCTATTCACATTGCCATCCAGATGGAAATGTGTTTTGTCTGATGTAATGATCATTGCAGAGTCGTATTGAAAAACATTCAACATGTGTTTACTAAATCGTACATGTTGAATAGCGTCAGTCGGAAGGAGTTTCTGGACGAGCATTATCTTATAGGGATGAAATTTTAAATGTTTTTTTCATGATGGTTTGAAGGCTCCAACACGAAATTTTAAGTTCTTGGGCACGACGTCTCGTTGAACGTCGTGGACTTTCTTCGACGGACACGATTCCCATTCTCGAGTGTCATAAAAGTTGGAACACGTGCAGAGGGTTTTTTTGGGACAACATTACCATGTTTACGAAAATGTTCAACCCACTTGGAAATCGAGCGGTTGTTTGGGAGAGTTACACGAGATGCAAGGTTGAAATGTGTCCTGAAGACGCGCCGCATGGCGGCAAAACACTCATTATCGCTGAAAAATGTCTCCACTGCAAACGAACGATGCTGAACACTCCAGTGCGCCATGCTAATTTAACTTCCCACCTTACGCTACAGAATCAGGGGGTCAACATCCCTCCGCCACAAGCTACCCCATCATAAGGGTGGTCGTTTGGTCTCCAGCACGAAAGTCAAGGTACAGTACAAATTTGCGATGAGCATTCCCTAGTCCGTAAGTACAGCCTTTTATAATAAATTCAGCACGTTCCAGCAGGTATCCTGTGTGTAAAGTACTTTGAACAAAACAGGGCTGGCACTCAGCAGTCACGTAGTCTGCGGTCACCAAACCCTGCTTAAAGCCTACACTCGAGTTGCGTGTCTGTCTCTCGTGGGCTCAATGGCTGGAGTATAGTTTTGAGGGGAGTAAAATATGGGCGATGAATTTTTGTTGAAGTATTTACTGCCCGTGCATCAAGTCACAAAACACACCCAAAGATGTATAAAAGTAAGTCCAGCATACTTAATGAAACGTGTACAAAGTAGTTACACAATCAGAAGCGACTTTTATTCTGACAGAGATATTGCAATACTTTAGAATAGATGTTCATATTTTAGAAAGTATTGCCAATTCTAAGCCCTAAACTATAGGGAGCCGCGGTGTTTTGATTCCTTACTTTCGTTGCCCGTTTACATTACATGGGTAATGCATCATCATGGGTAATGCTTATCATCATCATATTGCACAAGTGAGTATATTGTAATAGTAACAATTATTTTTTTGGAATTATTTATATTCTCATTTGTTGTTTAAGGCACATGTAATCCTAATAACCAATAATGAGTTATATGGCTCGAGTGTTTCTTCAAGGAAGAGTTTATTAACATTAGTTGTTGAACAATTTGTTTATATCCAGAAAGAGCATGTCTCGCTGCCGCACACACACACTGCACAGCGTGGCCCGCAGACTGCTGTTTCAAATAGGTGGGAAAAATTTTGAAGTTTTAAATTAAATATAAGTGCACACAAAATAAGTTCTATATTAACATTTTACTCGAGTAACTTTTCCTGTAAGAACTGGGTTGTCTCCAAAACTTAATTTTAATGTTTGCTCTTTCACATTATTATTTGCTTTATTTCATTTTCATTTCCAGTCAAGCTGAGAATACTCGTTTGTGACAACTACATTGTTAAGTTCAAATACACAATACCATCGTAATGCAAGAAAAGTTAAAATCTAACATTATTACAGCACCCAATAAAATTTTAGACGCAGATCCTAGCGAGCGTGGGACGAGTCTAGCGAGTAGTGGTGCAACTTGTTGCATCAAGTACTCAACTTTCAGCAGCGAGGAAAATATCAGAATGGAAGCTTAAGACATGAAAACGAGCTCTGCGCGTCATGTGGTCAACAATTTGAGGGGACTCACCAGCAGCACTCGGGAGGAGGCTCCATTTCGCACTCGACTTTTGCTCGTGCAGCTGTGGCTTGTCTGGAATAATGGCGTATGGCTTACGTGGCGATCCAAAAACAACACACGCTACTGAAATTCAAATAATTAACTACACGTGAAATTGTAAAAAGTTCGTTGGAATGTAA
>JACJUY010005340.1:4732-15332 GCA_014220935.1 Platorchestia sp. MABIK | reverse complement strand
TGGTACACTGGCTTACTGGCTTACTGGCTACTATCTTACTGGTTCTCTGGCTCTCTGGTACACTGGGTTACTGGCTCACTGGCTACTATCTCACTGGCTCTCTGATACACTGGCTTACTGACTTACTGCCTACTATCTCACTGGTTCTCTGATTCTGGTACACTGGCTTGCAGGCTTACTGGCTACTATCTCACTGGTTCTCTGCCGCTCTGGTACACTGGCTTACAGGCTTACTGGTTACTATCTCACTGGTTCTCTGACTCTCTGGTACACTGGCTTACTGGCTTACGAGCTCACTCTCCCTCCGACCGCTTCGTGCTGAAGCAAATAGAAGCTTTCGATATTAACTAAAGCTTTGATGAATGATTTATCGTGAGAAATGCGGTTGGCCGCCTTCGCTGCATGAGCCAAAATGATGATGATGCTTAGATAGATTAAAAAGAGTTAGACATGGTGATGTATTTTACGCAGTGAGCAGCGTATGTAAGGCAGGAAAATTCATGTTTTTGTAATTTTTAAAATATAGAGGATGAATTCGGTTTGTCCATGGGAAATGCAATCTAAAGTATTTTCACTATAAGCCTAAGAACTTTTTCATGTTACAATGGATTTATGAATTTTTATCAAACATTTCTTCGCGCTGCAGTATTTGAAAATATATATATTTTCTCGAGCTCCATGAGTGCGCATCCAATTACATCAAATGTTGTTAACACTGATACCAGTGAACAGGAAATATTCACAGTGTCTATTTTCACTCAAGCATTTTGCGGGTAGTGATGAGTGTATTTTTAGCGTTTCTATTTGTTATGTAATTCAACAAATACAAATGAAGGATTTTCCCGTGTAGAACGAACTGAAACACATGTACTAAATGAATGTGCATGCACTGAAGTTACATAGTGTGCAAGTATCGTCATGAATACAAGTAAAATTAAATTAGTCAGGTATTTCGTAAACATAACTCACAGACCTTTTCCATGTACAAGTTTCATCTACAGAATTTATTACACACACTTTAGTTCAGAGATGTGGTGCATTATTTGTTTAACAAATATCCTTTGCTGTAACGTTCTTCTTAAGGATAAACTGATGCCAAGATGTGTAGTTCTCTCGCTTGATGAAACTGTCATAGTACTTCTATATACTTCAGCCGAACAAAATAATACCAACAATTATCATTTTTACACATCATTACGAAGGCCGCAATCGCAGTTGGCGCAAAACAACGCGTGACTGCCGGGGATGTGGTCTGGAGCGTCGCCGTGCGTTGGTACGAGTCACGGGGCGGCGCTCCTGGTATCACGGCATTTTTTATTAAAGGAAATTGGCACAGTCAATTGTAAAGTACTGATATTATGTTTCGAATATTGATGTAAAAGGAGTAACACATGTTCATGGGCCTTTCAATAATGAAAATGAAGCAATTTTTTTCGGTATTTTGATGCTCTGAAATACTTTATGGATTTGAGATTAAAACTTTGGTCCTTAGTAGACAAGTGTTCACTCAAAACGGAAGCAAATCCGCGGATATTTTTAGTACTATTGCCACCCAAGTCCAACTTACAGTACGTAAATAAAAAGCAAGGTGAAAATCGCTACACGTAAAGTCATCTTTATTAAAAATGATCAAATAAAATGAGCGCTTCGGACTAACAGTCCTGTAACGATACAGTCCATAGTGAAAGATTTAAACCTCTTGGTAAAAGAGGAAAAGGAAAATTAAAAGCGGAAGAAACACAGAAGGAGAAGTAATAAACCAGGTGGAAAATAAAAATATTAAGTGTCTGTTCTGCGCACCCACTCCAGTACCCCAGCTCAACACGGTAAAATAAAAACTGCAAGTAATGCATTTTAATTACGTTAATTTATAACCTTATATGAGAGCACGTGATCTGCCCACATACCTCTATAACATAAAAACACCCAAGACAATTAGCAAGAATTACATAAAACACAATCCTAGCGAATTGTGGTACACGCGAATAGGCGCAAAGCACATGATTGCGAATCACATATGGCTCCCATCACTCTCGTAGCACGAAGGAAGATAAAAGAATCAATTTCAAACTTTTCCCATAGTCTTAGCGCCTGTGCATAAGGATGCTACGCTCAGCCGCTTGTTCCACTTCTCTGAGGCTGATGTGTAGGTAGTAAGGCGATGACGCTTCAGCTCGGTGTGCGCCATTTTTGCATCACTTCGATGCAGCCCCCAAGCCGTTGAGCCGCCCACCCTGGGAACAATGGGCATCTCAAGTAATCTATTCCCCTTAAGCCTTCATTCCCTGTATTTTGAGGCTAATACACACCTTCAAATTGAATTGATTGATTTGATTTACTCACCGAACAATTTCACAACATTCCCACGAGATTCCAACCAAACATAATGATTTTTTTGAACGTATAATGAATAACACAAAAGATATTTTAATTCAGATGCTTAGCATTTGAATGAAATTACTTGACTTGCCAAAATGGCGTCATTGATATTTGTGGCCGGCTCTGGCCCCACAACGAGTTACAGACAAACGATTTTTTTTCCACACAACAGAATGTTAAACCGACGATCTCACTATTGTTAATTTACTGTGCGTTCACAAATAAATCCCATTTAACATGAATTCCATCTGAAAAATAATTATTTAACCTCTAATGTGACCAGTTCATTCACGTAGCTTACCCTTTTCTGACATTCTTGACTTTAACCCACATTCAAAAAAAGAACACTATACACTGCTTGAGAAAAACAAAACGCATTCACTTCCTAATAGAAAAACTTTCACTTCTTAGCTCGCAAAGTTACGGTGAAGTGGGCAACATTTTCATGTCTTGCGTTTAAATACGTTCCTCTCAAACGATGCGCGGTGGCTGTCCTGCGAAAAAATGCATGCCTGTGATTGGCTCGCCCGAGAGCGTCGCCTCCCTATGCTTACGTGTCCCTCGTTTTCGTCTTGTATTATTACGCACAGCCCACTCAAACCCTTTTATAACCCCCAAAAAAAACTTGTTTTCTAGCGCTCAGTGAATAAATTTTCACGCTACTTCTTTATGCTAAATGTCAATATCCTACGCTTTCGCTTTTCTTGTGCTGTTGTGCGCACTAGCTTTACATTCTGCTGCTGCCCCTCACCTAACCCCCAGCTTTTGGGGAGCTACACGTAATTTAGCTAGAATTAAATACCTCATGTTAATATCAAGACCAACGGAATTTTCCCATCTGTGTCCTATTGCTCTACTTGAGCCTTTCATCTTGCGTACTGCTGAAAGGGGGAGACCTCACAGAGGCTAAATTCCTTAGGTGAGTTTCGACAATCCAACGAATTATGATTTAGTTCCAGAATTACATCGACTTATTTACTTACACCAACTTTCAGTTTCCCTATTTTCACGTGTATTTTTTTTACACCGTAACTTCATCGCTGAGGCCCCTTCACTTTGATCCGGCAATTTCTTCCTTCTTGTTATCTTGAAGCTCGAAGCATTTCGCACCGAATGCAGAGTATTAATAGGGCAAGGGTGCCAATATCACTATCATTTGTGTAATCCATTTCATTGACCTATTATTTACCTCCATTAATTACCTCCGTTATTTCCCCGTTAATTAGACAAACTATTTATTGCGATTTTTTTTTTCTTCTAGCAGCATGCCCATTGTACAACTCCTCCCCCTTTTGCTCGAGACTGAGTCAAGACTTCAAGAGAACTTCTTGCAATTTTTGCAGGCTGGAGACGAGGGCACGAGAGGGATTCTCTTAAATTTTCGCAAAGTTTAACAAGTTCTCCGCCGCTTTACGACTACCAGCGTTTCGATCTACAAGTCAAAACTGTCGCCGAGACTCATTGACGAGCAAAATTAAAACTAACTCGCGCTGGTGACTACAATAGTACCAGTTAACGATTTTCCTTTCGATTTGGTTCTAACGAAAAAAAGCGAGCGGGTGGAATTTGAAATGCAGGACAATTGATTGGAGTTTAATAATACGACCCAAATAATTAGCTCGGCTGGTAGAGAAATAAATAATAGTCCGATGAAAAATTAATTGTGTCGGCAAGAACGATGTGCTCGTCCAGGCGAGACGTGCGTTGGAGACGGCCCGAAGAATTGGAGCCGCCGTCGTATCTCCAGGCTCAAACCTCGCACCTTCCGTTAACGCACCTAGGTAAAGGTTAAAAATATTTAGAAACTAAGAAGTACGAGTATGAGCTTATGCGAATCTGCAATAGTAAATCTTTCAAACCCTCTTACAAGTTTCACCGATCTGATCTATGGAAAGAAAAACTCCCAAACTAACACCGATCTGATCTACTTACAACGAACACCGAAATTCACCCAGATCTGATCTAAAACTGAACCCCGAATCTAACACACCAATATAATATACACCTAAACGCCGAATCTAACACACCGATCTGATGTAAACTAGTTAACATACATTGATTACCCTCGGCGCTATTATTCAACAGGAGGGAACGGAACACTTCAATGAGCTTCAGCCGAACAATCTTTAATGATTACGTGCGACAATACGACAAACACTGCGATTTACTGTCTGATAGCGAAGCGAAGCGTCTCCTTGCGGTGGTGAGGTGATGATGAGGGGTGCGCACTCGCTCTCGCAGGTTGCTTAGTAGCCTCCCCTCATGTCGATTGTGGTGCCTCCATAAGGCAAGGGTAACTAAGTCGACGGACAGCGGAAAACGAAGCCGTACCAGATGGTGGGGTAGTGGAGAGCCAGAAGTCCTGAAGTTGATGTGTTATTGGCGAGGGCTGAAGATGGTCAACTGATATTGGGCGCAACAGATCTGAAGTTGGATCTGCCGACAGTTGCTTGGAGAAAAAGTCAGTGGACGAGGAGTAAAATGTCGATAGTGTGAGTCGCTGTGCCGGTTGTAAGATATGTAATTGTCAGCTGTACTATAGAAATGTTCGTAATTAAATTTTTGCCCCTATTTTCTTGGGGTAAAAAAAATGTCAGATTTTCGACAGGTTCCATTACTATTTCTGTCTGTCCAGTACAATAAAATTACAATTTAAACCGGCAGTGTGTGTTATTCCCATTTCGTCGTGGAAGAAATGTAGTTTAACTTCTGCGTTACCTCACATTATTACTATTACTCGTGGAACATCCTAGGAAATAAGTCATAGCTTACGCTCACACGCCACGGCCAACAACACGTGTGTTTTGAGGCTCTCACGCTGGCAGTGGAACCAACGACCGGTGAATGCTTCCAAAATTCAAATTTTTCCAGTCCAAACAATATTCCAGGCACAATACCACAAAAATTTTTAGAAGGATAAATTCATATGGATTGCAGTTTTGAAATAGAAACAGTTCTTTATTTCCTATTACGCCAAACCGTAAACGTTACATGTCACACCAGTCTTGTCTCTCATATATGTACATGTACGTCATTCATGTAAGCCTTACATTATATAGTTAACAAATGTAACCGAGTAATGCAGGCTCGGAAGATTGATGAATGCTTGCTTTTTTGCACGAACAGGTCTTTGTGTTTGATTAAAGATTTAAACTTCATTTTCAAGCGATGAGAAAAGATCATTTACGCTCTCCGTTCATCAACTTCTAAGTTACATTATTGACTTGGCGTACGTTTGGTTAATTATCTTAGTTTATAAACCTAAAAAGCAAGGGCAATTAGGTTTGACGGGTGTTTTTTCTTCCCATTATTACTTCAATAATTCGGGAGATTTGCTTGACTGCTGGTAGCATTCGTGCATTTGCTCCAAAGTTAAATACGTGAATTTGCCCCTCCACATCGATGATGCCAGAACAGTGAATGAAGCGTTAACTTATTCTTAACAAGAAAAGCGATGTCAAGTTCTTGTGTCAAGTGTAATGCTTTATATCAGTTAAAATCTAAACTGAAGCAACAGTTGAAAAGGCAAACGAGTTTACTGTAAGTGCGTCATATAAATATGTAGAAAAGCCAAGAGTGTTATTTTTAATGTATACATAGTACACACAAGTGAGTGTACACATCACAACTTGAGTGCGTAATTGAAATTTGCACGGCGCACCGCCAAAAGTCAGATAAAAAACAAACACCGAAATCCGCACTAGGAGTAGGGCTGAGTCAGACACTTGGTGGAGGTGCTTGTGTGGAAGAATCAAAAAGTTTAGGGTGATCCCGAGCGCTATCCCATACATCTACCAGATCCTNGCGTCTCACTAATTTTGGGGCCCTTCTGCAGCCATTCCAATCTCAGTTTCATGTAGTCAGAGTACAGATCTATCGCTCAAAAATGTTCCAGGGGTTTCGCATTGAAAAAATTTTTGAGCTACAGCCTCCCAAAAAAAGCATGCTAAAAAATCGACGATTTTTGGCATTTTTTTCTGGCCAGCTCCGTGGTAGGAAATGATTCAGATTTTCATGTCCGGTAGAGGTCAAGAAGGGCTTTCACCGAAAAAATCACAAAAAATCTTGGTTCGTAATTTTTCGAGATATTGAGCTTCAAAAATTAAGAAAAAAAGTGCGGTCCGCGCCAAATGGCTAATGTTAACATTTTACCGGAGAAATAGTCTCTTCTTTTCACAGTTCATAGAAAAGAATTTTTGCGAGAAATTCCTTTTCGGATTTTTCGATTTTCGGCCCAGAAATTGTTTTAGCGAGCTCCAAAGTTGGGTCTAAAAAAATACGTTTTTCTGGTCGATTTTTTTGAGGGCGATTTTTGGCGAATCTATTGCACGTGGGCTTTCCAAAATTTGATAGCACCTTCATTTTCAAGACATCTAGGAACCATAGCATCGGCAACGCTCAAAACGCAGCCGTTTGACCACAGGAGCTCATCAAAAAATGGATGAATTTCGGTTTTTCGCTGTCCAAGAAAATTCTGTGGCCCGCACAGAAAAAGCCTTTCAACATGTTTTGCTAGTCGCATTTTTGTACGTATGAAAAAAATTTTCAGAACGAAATTCGCATTGGTTCACGAAATAGCTATTTTTGGCCGTTTTGCTCCATATTTGCGATTTGTTTCCAAATTCATGGGGGGTGTTTCGTTTTAGGCCCTAAAACTACATTTTTGGGCTTTTTTCGACTTGAACTAGTTTAAAAGAGTAAATCATTGGAAATTTTCCCTAAGCAATTTCGATTTGAGTGCTTAGTGATGAGTTATGAATATTTAAAGTTTTTTGTGCATTTCAACTCGTTCGAAAGCTCGCAGCTGTGTTTTGATGCCACGGTATTGTCTGTGGAGTTGGTAGAATTTTTTTTTGCTCCATGAGTCGAGTCGAAAAACCCCAATTTTAGCGAACTAAAATCTCTCAATAATAATGATGCACAAATATGCACTCATTTGAGGCTTTTAGAATGATCCTACGTAAAACTTTATGGAGACAAAAGTAGTTGGAAATGGCTGATTTACCATTAGGTGGTGTTTAATCACTTCCGTCAACTATTTAAATCAAAAATTGTCGCACCACCCAAACATAGCATAGTAATTTTCTAAGTCCCGATTGTCAGCGTTTGGCCAATCGTCGTAAAATTCCGCATTCCTAGCATTTTCAAAGTCTATTTTCTCAAAAAGTATTGATGTTACGACAATCAAATTTTGATGACGCTAAGAATATATGCGTGTTAATAGTTCAAAAGAATCAAACCGCCCATAAACAAAAATTTTCTTGTTGTTTTGTGCGCCTAAAGTTGCCTCAGCGTTGGATTTTTACGACGCCGAAAGCGACCGGTGCAGTCGTTCAACTTGGCGTTTTTGAATCAATGTTAATCTTTTTATATGAAAGATGTGACTTAGGTTTTCAGTCCGCTGATTACCACTAAATTGTTAAACATACTCATTTGTAAAAAAGGAACAATATCATCACATTTGCATCGTCATTTACTCTCAAAAATGCCTTTTCAGTGAAATTGAACGTTTCAGGTCGCAAATCTACTGAAAATGCGTTTTTGACTGCAATTTTATCGCAATTATCAAGTGATTGGAGTTTGCATCTTCTTTTTATAAATTTTCGATATAACGGTGATGCACAAACGCTAGCAAAATATGTGAAAACTTGGAAAAATTAGCATTTGTGAGCCTTTGAAATCGTCTTGTTGGTAGATTCTTGGGAGCCATGCGGTATCTCGTTCAAAGATCTCATTGTGCCATTTTGCGTTGTGTGCTCAACAGCAGTTTTTCATGCTAGAAAACTAAAAATTTACCTGCTCATAGTTCAGAAACTGCACTTTTTTTTCCGTAATTCTAAAAATCTCATTGAAAAACTGGTTTTTCGTGATCATGGCTCAATCTCGAAGAAAAATAAGCGCATCTGGCTGGGACCTGTTCGATCGCGAAACACGGTACTTTGGGTTAATATTTCTCTTATTAGTTTTGAAGAAACAACAATACAATTTTAGGATTTTTGAACTAGGAACTTTCCAACAATGCACTGAAATTTCGTTGAGAAATAAGAATTGGAACTCATTGATTGACATCCTCAAAATCCTCTCAATTGCATCTGCAAATTCTATGAGACACTCATTGTCAATGAGTGGACACCGTTTCGAGCCTCACTCAGGGTTCATATTTGCTGAGGGCGTGTACCCGATATGCACTGAATTTTTGAGAGTGTTTTCGGGTCTCAAATACGTTATTTACGGAAACTAAAATATTAATACTGAAATATTTTCATAAATTTGTAAATTCCCATCCAGACTTTGTTCAGGCTTCTATGTCGGTCAGTAATTGAAAAATGGGTATGGTAACACGGGAAAAATGTTTCCGCTCATGAAATGCTTAATTTTGAGGAAACATGGTCCTCACTGTGAAATATTACTCATTCGAGCGTAGATGATGAAGTTGAGTTTTGAATGAGTTGTAATTCAGTCAAGCTATTGTATTTGATGAGAGGATCGATTTCCTTATGTCATTCGGGAGGAAAATTGGCAACTTGAAGGTTCAAATTACATAACATGAATTTTTTTTTAAATTCGATAAGACGCTCATTTCAGTGAGTTCGATGTCGAAATATGCACGAAACTTGCTTCATGATGCAGATAAGCGATGACGTTTCTTTCATATTCAGAAACTGGGAATGATGATATGTTTTGAGTATTGAGTAACCGCTGCGTGCGGTTCTACATTCATTTTGTATTACACAAGCGATGAATTGTTTCGCGAGAGATAGGAGAACTTTACACAGCAAACTCTGAGCTTCGAGCAACAAAAGAGCATCGAATTCATATCCCTTGAAAATGAGTTCGACTCCTCATTAACAATTATTTTCCATGACTAACCTTTTCAGCAAAGCATTCTCGGTACCCACGACCATTATTCTCATTATCTTTCTGTATTCATGACAATCAATACCAGCACGTACGAGCTGCCTGACGTGCAAATTTGGACAGCTCCACAATGACAGATTCTACAAGAGGGAGCAATTAGTACGCTTCTGAAAACTACATGGTCCATTTGTGTTGCATAAATGTTCAATTTCATAGCGTCAGGTTCTGCAATTTTGACAAACATTTTTAGATTTCCTAGTCGCTTTGTTCTTGTTGGCCCTGTCTTCTAACGTGTTCCTCAGCTCAACTTCCTTCTGTTCACGGCACTGCTGTGAAATTCTTATTTGATACTCAACAGGGAAGGAGATTATGTGTGCACACCGGAAATTATTCATAAGTTCATGTGAACGCACGCAGGGCGTTGCTACGTTATTCTCTTGTGATCATGCTTCATTTTGTTCCTCTACCAACTAACTAAATAGATAACAGAGAGGACGCTTCTTACAATGCGTGGAAGTTTTATTGCAACTGAGCTAATCCGCAATGTAAATCAGCATTTATCGAAAGACCAATTATTAAACGTACATGTCGTTTGAAATTTTCTCACAGCCAACAAAACACAGGAAAACTCTCTGACTGACATTTACTCACAAAAAAGAAACCCACACGTTGGCGAACTACGTTTGAGACAAGACGCTTACGTTTCAAATTCCAATAAAATATTGGAACATTTGGGCTTTTTTAACATTCTCAAGGTCATTTCCCCTCGTCATTCTAAATTGGGCTAAGCGAGGAATTTCAATACCTGAAGAGCATCCGTCTCTATTTTAATAATTTTTGAACAATAACTTTTTCTTTGCAATAAATTTCCAATTATTTCAATAAAATCTTCATTGAATTTCAATTCTGTTAATAAATTGGGTCCGCATGGGAAACCCGACTACTGAAAACCGTTTATTCGGAAAACAATTCGAAATTACGATGAATTTGACTATTAACAAATAAAGAAAATCTTAATGCGTATTTTAAGGATGATCAAATTCAGTAAATTCAATACAAGGGATGAATGAAAAATGAAATAACAATCGCCGTCAATCGACAAGTCCCACCCTCATTATTTGACGTCAGACCAATTTTACTATAACATCAGAGTTGACAGGATTTAAGTTCGCACTCGTAATTTTTCGCATATGATTCGAACATTACAAACTGCACACTGGTATATTTGAATTTATCTAAAACATAGGCGTCTTTTGTCATATAACATGTTAATATTCTCCAGACTTCTTCGGATGAATGACCTATAAATCCCCGAACTGATCTGAAATCTTTTTCCGTGCTAACCTGACTTTAGATTGTGTAA
>JACJUY010005339.1:36631-57902 GCA_014220935.1 Platorchestia sp. MABIK | reverse complement strand
CGATCCTCTGCTGCCCCTCGCCATTCTGCCTGGTCCTCGGGGCATTAAGCCCCCGGGACCAGGATTGCGTGTCTTATTTATAGTACTTTATTTGTTATAGTTTGCTTTTTCTTACAAAATACACAATGAAGATAAATACGCAAAGCTAAATAAAAAAGACCCAGATGTTAGTGGGCACGTTGGTTTTACCCCCTGACAACACTTTAATAAATAATCCTATGAGCACTTAGTTATCAATTTTACATAAACTATATGTAACGAGTAAACAACTCCAAGTGGGTATACTAACGGTACCACCACGGGAAGGTGTGGGTGGGCTAGAGTACTTGCTGAGTGCAAGTAGTCCTCATCATATCCTTGTCTATAGACTATTCCCTTCACGATACGTAAATGATAATAACACAGTTCGGCACCAGTAAAAGTTGGCAAAGGGAACAGTGAAAATTCCTTAATGGCTGGTTTAGCCTTCAAAATTTGAACACAGTTTTGCGTATTTACACACCGCAAAAAAGGCGTTCTGAAAACACTGAAGAGGAAAGCACCACTTATACGAAATTGAAGGAACATGGTTAGATTAGATTAGTTTAAGCCTCCTCAACCACAACCGAGGTGTTCCAAAGAGAGAAAGGAGGAATGCACCATTTAAGGTGGAGTTGAGGAAACGGAGAATCTATGCACATAGTGTGTTTCCATACAGAACAATAAGGCAGAATTTTTTTTTAATGAAAAAAGATAATAGATGAAGAAAGTGGTGGGTGCTGGAAATACAGGACTGCAGTGAACCGAAAACAGATGATTCATAGCAAAAGAAAGACCTATTTCATTAAAAAAAAGGAAAGCTCACCTGGCCTCGGAACAAGTTACGGGGAATCTATGCAAAAGGTGTCCCTACGCCCTGCGCATTGAAACAATAAAAATGAAGGAAGTTTGTGAAACAAACTAAAAACTAAAGAAGAAAATAGCTGTGCTGATAAACAAAGGCAAACTGTAAAAAATGGTCCGTTACATAAAAAAAAAATCTCATCTATTTCTATAAACAGAAGACCAAACTTACCTTACTCCATGACCTCACATATTCCTTTTAGAAGCGCTAATTCCTATTGACAAAATGGTTGTATCCTCCCGAGAGGCTTACCTTCACTTTACCTATTTTAACCCAACAGCCAAAATCTACACAAACTTAACGCGTTGCCTACGTATTGGGACGTATGTTTACCACCACGTAAATTTGCAATTGCTCATTTGCAAACCGGCATAAATGAATAGCATTATAATTATTTCACTACCTTTTTCAAAATTGATTTCAGCATAAAAGGTAAAATATGATCGTGCAATTATATTTTTCACACTTTTTATAAAGGATAATGGATTTGAGTTGTACAGACGGTTTTCCAATTCTGCTACTCACAACCTAACTGAACCAATCGTACAACCGTCGTCAACGTGTTAACTAACAACCAAACGTATCCCAATGTAACATTGCCTAACCCAAACCCACTTAAACTAATCTAACTAGAAAATAATGAACAGTACTTTACTTGAAGTAAATTAACTTGACCTATTCTAACCGAATACAGGTCAACTTCATCTGTTTTTACCTATTCTGCCCTAATCGATTTTAACCCATTCTACATAAATGGAATTTGTTTAGACAGGCAAAATTCTCTATTCTCCGACTAACATAACTAGACCTAATCTCTTTGATCGTAACTTATCTCAGCTTTCCTAACCTTAATTCTCTTAACATACCGTACCTAACCCAAAACAACCTTCAAAATCTATCTTCACATAACCCAATCTAACTAATCCTAACCAAACACAACCTATCATCCTAGGCAATTTTGACATATCCTAACCTAACTTACACTAACGTATTCTAACATGACCTCTCCTAATCCAATGTAAACAAACCTATTCCACCCTAACTTGACACATTAAAACTTATTCTAACCCAACTTCAACTAAACGACCCTAACCTATTGGAGCTTACACTAATCTAATCGATCATAAATTATCTATCTATACTAATCTAACCTCTTCCATTCTCATCAAACCTGAAATAATCTATCCTATCCAAACCTAATGTACTCTAACCTGACCATAACTTAATATGTAGTTGAACCGAGTATCTGAGACCGACCTACTCTTACATTTCAAAGTGAGCACATTGGACAGTTCGAGACGGAAAAACACATGGACAAGATATTGTAAGCAGAATTTAGGTGGAATTTAGCACGATGATGTTCGATAAAACCCGAAACACTTTCCTTGGTCATCTATCTTTTTATGTGAACGGGGGAAATTTATTTCAGAACATGTGCCTTAATATACTCCCCCCAGGGTTGAATCATCTATCTTGTGTTACTGACAGACACGGTTCTTTTTATCATATTGATTCAAGTAAGCTGTTTTATCCGAAGATTTACGTGTTTATAAATTCACAGGGATATATCTAAACAACGAGCAGAAGCGGTGAAGATTCTCGAGGATGGCGAGGCTAAGGAAAGAACCGAGAAGCTCTTAAGGGTAAGTCACTAACTACGGTATACTACAGTAAAATCATGTGTTAAGTGATGGTAATTTTAAAGAAGAAAATGATACTGGGAACAACCGAAATCAAAATTTAAACTAATAATAATCAACTTGGACGCGGGTTACACGTTAATGATTTTCAACGCTAAAATAACTATGTGGTTTCAAGTTCCAACTTTATACGTAGAAATTTACGGTTTTGAAGTTCAAAATTAAATTCTAGATTTAAACATCAACTCAAACGTAAGAAAAACTTGGGCCATATTCTGCCAAGAAGCTGAATAGATAAAATTTTTCTTTGCAGATAATTGACAAAGAAATCGAGATGCTACGAGCAACTGAATTCAGTCCTCTACAAGAAAAGGTAAATGAACTGAAACGTGCTTACCTTAAAGAATAGAGTACTGGAACATGACATCAACAAATGTTCTCCGGATACGTGCCTTACCAACTGATGCGGGAACTGTAATTCAGACGTTGCTCTGGAACTTCTTTGATGGCAGGTTTTGTAGGCGAGTTCTTGCCTTTGTTGAGAGTGGTCCCCAGCGCCTACTGAAGAGTGGCTCACACGTTGTTCGTTTAGAAGGCGGTTCAGACAACTAAGAATCTAACATATAAACAGCTCTAACAAATTACATTATTTTACGAAGCACAGACATTTAATCTAAAACGAGGTGAAAATCTGTGATTCTTTTCAAGGAAAAAATGGCTTTCAGTTAAAAATTTTGAAAAAGTACATAGAATTGAAAAATAGATCAATGGCAATGAATAACGTAAGAAATATTAATCCTCTAAAAATAAATGTTGATCTTTACTTCTGGTCTCGACATGATTCGAGTCCACCGTAATATTTGAAGTGCTTAAGCACACGAGTAGAAACGAGCTTCAGTAAGGAAGAATATACCTGTTTCTAGTCTGTCCAACCTGTAATAGCGATGTGCTGGCCCTCGTCAATAAGAACTCTAAGTTGGTTTGTGTAAGTTATTTTAAGAACCTAGCGTTATGAAACGCGATCCAAAGTGAGCGAAGAGCAGTGACAATTTTAGTGCGGACTCGATAAAACGGGGAATCTAAATACAAGGAGTGTTGCTTCGGCGTACGATATCCTGCTCATATTAACGGTAAGTTAAGGAAGAAGATGAAAAAGGTACAACAGAACAAAAACGCACGAAAACTGAAGGAACAAAAGTGGGCAAGATAGAAGTTCCAAAAGCATGTAGAGGGTACAAGTCCCGTTGCTGAGGTAACCTAACACCATTCACATGAGAGCGCCAGTTCCAAAGGCTTGAGATACACAAGCCTTACTAACCTAAGCCCATTACATATTTTGTGCTCCATGAGGGGATATTGACCCCAAAGTCAAGTTCCAAGATCACGCATCTCTATCAAGAACACGTATAGTTTATTTTCGACGATATTGATAAGCATTCAAACCCGGATATGAAATAGAAATACTAAAATAACACGATTCACATAAACTTGCTTTACAATTTACTGAATGAATGTAGAATTACTATATTCTTCAATTTAGACGTTCAACGTAACAAAACCAAGGGGAAAAGAAAAAATCAACTTCATATTTTATTTCGGGAATAACAATTCACAACCGGGCTGAATTTGTACACGAAATGAACTTAGTGAGTACAACTGCATTTTCAGAAAACACTTCACACTTCTTAAAATGTTTTACTGCCATGAGTATTAACTACGCGAAATGACAATAAGTCTACTCAAAGTTCCTGTTTAGAACATTCGGTTTCCGTTCAGATGCAATCAACAACCAGCATAATCAAACAAGAAGAATCGTTCACAAACAGATATTCTATGTATGAGTCCTCAGCTTTACACACCATTATCCAGAGGAGATTCCCATAATTTGGTTGTCAGGTTGTGCAGTGGATTGTTTATACTTCTTCTTATAAGAGTTGGCCAGTCATAATTTTAGAGTCAGATTAGAAGAAAAAAATTCAATACTGGGAAGTGTATTCAGCATGAGCAAAGACTCAGACGAGGCTTTGAGATGTTCTGTGCTTGATGAGCTGTTGTTCTCCAAAACCTAAAATGTAAGACTTGGTATAAAATTTTTATCGAAGACTGAGTTTGGAGTGTTCATGTCTCGCATGAAGCGAGATGGACAAATTGGGGCACGCGACATTAAAATACTCGGAGAAAATTCGTTCCAGGGTGCGTCACTTACACTGACGACAACCCCAACTCCGGGTGGTTTAATTTTCAGTTGGCTACTTGGCAACAGCTAGAAACTAGTAGCCTATAACTCAGCAGAAAAAGGAAGATGTATTTATGAACATATATCTCCGAAACTTTCAGGTTTTCATAAATCAAGGTAGTCAACTGCATCCTTCACTATGAATAGTGGCGAAGATGAACCTCTAACAATAAAATTACCATTTAAAGAAATCTCCTAGGAAGAAAAACGTTGACCAAAGTTATCAAACTGCGCTGTCCCTTCAATTGATATTATTTGTCTTATATGCTTGACTAGTTCTAAGTAAACCAAGTTATTTGCCAAATTTAACTGCAGAATCTGTTCTCTTCATAGGTTACCATAGAAGTCTCGAATCTTAGTTGGCCCACAATGCCAAAATTGTTGACTGCTAGAATTTCATACATACTAATGCCTTACATGGAACAATGTACATGCTTGTATCAATTAATGTTTCGAAGGGAAGCAATACTTTTACAAGTCGCTCTCATTCGACTAACAAACACCAAATGCTTATAAAATTTTCAGCTATTTACACGTAAAATGTATACAAAGTGCATTGTTGCCACGCAATCGCACAGCCTCCACGCTCACATCATAATACACAAGATACTGGTTTTATGAGAACCAGCACATGCACTTCATTCATAAAATGGAGGCCTATTCCACTCATCCATAGGACAACAGAAGAGATAATGCAGAAAAACAATTACGCCATAAAAGGAATATAACTAAGGGATAAAACTAGAAGTACAGCAATAGAATAGATTATATGTTACTTTAAGCCTCCCTAGTCGCAACAAAGGCGTATTGAAGAGAGGAAGGATGAAGGCACAATTGAGCATGGACTCGAGAGAAAGTGTAATCTATGCACAAGAGGCATAGAAACAGTAAGCTGAAAAAGTTCATGAAACAATATCTAAGTTGAAGAAGATAGTAATAGGTGCTGAAAAACAGGACAGCAGTGAACCGAAAAAAGATGGCCCATTATGTAAAAAAAACATTTTATTTCAACAAAGAGGCCTACTTAACCTTTAGCTCAGGACCTCGCATTTTCCCCCTAGGAGTGCAATTTCTCATTGATACAATAGTTGTCTCCCACTGATTGGGGTACGGCAATATACAAAGGCTGAAAGTTGTCATTTAGATTGGTTCATGAAGACAATTGGTTGAGGTGGAATTAAAGTAGTTGGCACTGTCAGTAGATCAACTTCACACCCCACTCTATGCTGAAGAATCCGTCTTCTAGCTATCTTCACTATCATTATTACACCAGTTTACGACACCCTAGCTACAACAGAAGCGATCTCAAGAGAGCAAAGACAAAGGACCATTTCCTATGAACTGTAGATAGAAGGGAATCTACACAGAAGGTGTGTAACCACACAGGATAGTCTGCGTAGTAACAGTAAGTTAGGAAGGATGAGGAAGAAATGACAAAGAATAAAGATGGTGTGAAAAGTGGGGAAAAAAGTGAAACATTTATTTTAAGGCTTTTATTCCCCTTCTTAATATATAGTACCACACAGAAATGCATCAATTTTTTCGTAATGAACACGGAAACATGACCGAAGTTGGGCTCATATGGGCAGAATCCAAATTTATTTTTATTAAAGACGGATTTAAGACAGAACCTCGAACTTGATTAATATAGAAATCAATAGCGCTAAGTTTCGGACATGCTGATAAAATGTTCACGTAGGTAGTTATGCTCGGCTTCATGTGAACAATATCTCTTTGCTGCTGAAAACGCTGTACCGATATGGCAAGAGTGCAATCGGTTAGTCGTCTCATTTCTCGTGATCAAGATGACCGTTCTCTCATCGCTATTTGATAACATAATAGCATTAAAACAGTAAATTTCCATCAAAAGTTTACAATTAAATCCTGCTTGGAGGACGGAAGGATAAATTGATAGCGCTAAACTACTTGAAAAATATAACTGGAACACATGTTAAACCAGTTCGAAACGTTAATAGCACGTTGGGTAAATAAAGCTTGGAGGATAGAAGGATCAAATAACAAAAATAACAAATAAAATAACCAAATAACAAATTACTTGATATAACAACAATGCTGAACAACTGGAAAAAAAATGGAACATGTGTTAGACCAGTTTGAGACGTAGATGGCAGGTAAGGTTTGAGGTTCCGACTTCTACCGAAAAGAAGGAAAGGGCTATGGAGAGGGAGAAAGAACGAACTGACCCCTGCCAAAACCTGAAAAATAAACACAGGGAACAAAACAGCTCGTGCAGTGTTCCTCTTTGGTCCTGAAGTAGGATCCATGGCAGTACTGAAAAAAGGATCAAGTAAGAACGTGCTGTGCAATAAAACGCTGAAAAAAAACAAAGCGGATCAATTGGAGGGGATGTTCCGATCCGTCTAGACATGAATAGGGGAAAAATCTGATAGCAGATAGGGCTTGAAGTTCTAGTTTCCCACTCATAGGCGGCTCTTATGACCTTTCCTACACTTTTTTATTTATAGATCAATATTAAGAAATTATGAAGTTTATCGATTATGTCGAAGTTCATTAAATAGTTTTTCGAATTCTATGTCCTACAAGTTAACCATATGATTTGGAGATTATCAGGGTTGACATATGCATGTGTTCTGCAAGAATTTTCCGTCCTGGAGGATTCAAGCAGTTTGATGGTTAGTTCTGCATGAAGTAAACGGTGGGTGATAATTCCAATGCTTTAGTTGCAATCCGTATTCGAGCCGCTTTTAGCGGCGTCAGGCGTTCTAATTGCGAACGAGATACTGACGCATCCATATTTTTACACTCGTGAACAAGTTCAAGTGATGGGTTTACTAAAGTGTGTCTACAAAGGGGTAGAAACGTTCGCCGGTTATTTTGAGGATAGATTAGATGTTAGTTTGTGCCTCCCAAACCGCTAAAAAAAAAGAGTTCCGAAGAGAGGAAAGAGGAAGGCATCATTTAGTATGGAGGTAAGGAAACGCGGAATCTATGCACAAGGAGCAGAGAAACAGTAAGTTGAGAAAAAAAGTTTATGAAACAAGATAAAAGTTGAAGAAAACAGTAGTAGGCGCTGAAGAACTGGACAGCAATGAATCGATAAAAGGTGGTCCTTAATATAACAAAACCATTTTATTTCAACAAAATGAAGGCCTACCTCTCAGCTCGAGCCATCCCACATTTCCCCTTGGGAGTGCTAATTCCCATAGATACATTAGTTGTATTCCCCTGATGGGAATTTTGATGATAATGAATACATTTGATTGCAGTAGTATACAATAGGTTCTGACTTTAACCTGATGCTGTTAATGCACTCGAAGGCAGACTCCTATATTTTTTCCTGGGAGTTATTTCATTGCAGTTTTCCAGAGATTGAAGCAACAGAAGCAAGGCTTCGTCCAGGGTGAGTTACTTTTATAATTACGTTGAGATTCGTTGCCTTACTTATTATATACTTTTCGACAGCAGGATTCGGTTTTATTTTTATCAAGTTTCGTTGTGAAATATAGCGATATATTTAGAGATTGGCGACTTAAGTATAGCATATTTATCCGTAGGGCAGCATGGAGATGCCGGACAATGACAGCATCCTGAATTTTCCACCCAGTGTTTAGGGAAGGCCAGTTTGAGCACATTTTGAGATTTTAATATTTGGCACTGTGACAAAAACTGTCAGAATATAGGCATTAGTTGGAAACAGTTCATTGTTTCGTTTGACTTAGATCAGTTTAATATCTTGGGCGGCGCCTGGGGATGAGATGATATTTAGGACTTCTCAGAATGTTTATAAACAGCTCTGCTTCGCATTATGTGTTCTTATCAAGTTGAAGATTGTACGGGACTCTACAGTAAATTCGATAAACAGATTTGTTTTACGGGTAGAAAATTCGCTGACAGTTAAATACTTCTAGAAATAAGGTGCCCTTTCTTTTTTTTCTTTGTTTGATGTTTATTGGAGCTTCGAAGAGGTCTCCATGCAGCTCCACGGCTGAGCGTATGTTTCTCTCGTCAGTGCCGGGTCTGGTTTGACAGAAGGACGAAAAGCATCACTTTGCAGCACTTGGGGGTTGTTCATCAGTAATATTAGAAGTCAAGATTATAATTGGATCGCAATTAGGATTTTGAACATAGCACAGTACAGTCAAAAGCACTGGGCAGCCAAACCCCATAGGGGGTTTCAGCTGCCCACCCATTTATGGCCGGACGCCTTACCCACGCTGAAACCCCCCGAGGTACCAACGTAGCGCGCCCTAAGGTGCCCTTCCCTCCTGTCCTTCATCCGAGTCGGTGTTCCAAACATTTTCTCAAGGTCCTTCGTTTAATGATACTGAGGACGAACATGATGTTCCTTCTGATTGTGAAGTATTTCTAGAAATAAGGCTTCTTGGAGTGTGAAAGTTTCTTGAGAGATGACATTTGATGAAACTGTTAAGCCGAGATCGTGGTTCACTTTAGAAGCACAACATTCTGAACATTCATTGTCTAGGAGCCCAACTCGAGTTCACGGCCGGTAACCTGATTAGGTTGGCTTCAATTGGCAAAGAAATTGATTCTTTGCTGCCTCTTAGTTCTTTCCATTATATGGCGTGAATGAGTATTCCCCAAGGGAAGTCTCATTGTTTTCGTTTTCATCTGACTTCTGATTTATGGCCATCTTTTCACTGATTCCTAGCCTTGGTTAAACTGGCTTGGTTAGGCATGCCTACGTGGCCACCGAAGTGGTCAGAAGAGGTGTTTGAAGAGCAACGATCATTAGGAATATTTATAAAAAAACTTACAAAGTTTGATGGTTACGTCATAAACTACAAAATAAGTAAAAGAACCTTTACGTTGGAGGGCACCAAGGAGTGTGATTTCAGCAAGAAATTTAAATTTACATAAAAATATGAGAAGTTATCTACAATAATAATGTGTTCTTACACAATAAGTTATACACATACTATCTCACTTGGAGAAGGTGTGCATCGGCTAAATACAAAGAAGTTCAAATGAATTTCATGTATCAAATCATTATCCATTGTTTCAATGCTTTAATACAATGAATTATCAAATTAAGTAAATACTAGGAAAAAGTAGTAAGGGAAATAGTGGAATTTATTTTTGCGCTGCAAATTAAGAGGCAAAATGGCCGGTTAGCGTTTTTTAAATAACAATTGATCCGACGTTTCGGCGCATTACCAACAAAAATGTCCACGAGAACAAAACCAAATGTTAAAATAACACCACAGAAAATACTAAAGCACATTGAGCATCGCAGTACGTGTGACTGACTTCGCACGCGTTTTGAAGTACTTGTATAAATTGTGGTAAGTGCATTTGCAAACCCCCTCCTCCCACTCCTATCGTCATCATGCAAATTTCAGTGATTTACGTTGGCCGTCTCAAAGGTCGGAGAGCCCACCAGTCTTAGCACTTAATTATTATGAATTGACAGAGGAAGCAATTTTTCTAGATTTAAATAATAGACGCGAGCTAGAAACGCAAGCACGCAATGTTGGAAAACATGTTGGGAATGAAGGAATTACTATATTTAGAGAATTGCACCCAATAACAACACGGGTGAATGCTGGTGCGTAAAACTGCTGAAGAACTCACGTTAACACAAACTGAACGGTCTTTTCTTTCTGTTCAAAAAAAAGTGTATTCTATCAAACGAATTAAAAAAGAAATCCTGCCATAAATGAAGTGCAAATTTGACTTCAAGTTGTTCAAAATTATAAATAAAGAAAATGAACACTACACATTCTCTCTCATTCCTAGTTCACCTATACAGCACAAAAAAAAATTCTCGCATATTTGAAAAATCTCTGGTTAAAATTCACCTCATGACACATCCACAAGTGAGAAAATTACAGTTTTCTAACTTGAAAATAAGTAGAAATGCTATGCAAATTGTCCAATCTCAACACACCCCCGTAAAACGTGTCTAAATCCAAGTACCAGAAATTTGTTTCGGAACACAAGTACGAAAATGCACAATAATACTAGTAGTACAAATAATGACTGTTTTTATTTATAAAGTTGTGACTTAGCACCGATCACAAGGGCCATAAGTTCCAGTTAGGCCCGTTCTGAACGTCTGCGCATGTCCAGCGTGAAGCGAGCACGGTAGGCGAAACGGCGCTGTTTCAGCCGCACGCTCCAACACCCGCATTTTGGATGACGTACAAAGCAATGGGTGGCCTCCAGTCCAGTAGGTAGTCTACAGCTGAGTGGCCAAATATCTCTCGTCAGCAGACGCCGCCTCCGTGGCGGGCAGGGTGGGCGAGCGGAGGCTGACGGTGGCGGGGTAGCGGATGCCCGCAATGTCGACTTCATAGACTCCGTCTAGCACATACTCCGGCGTCACCGCCACCATCTCACCGCTGCTGTTGTAGTTCCGGATGAACCCAAGACACACCTGACGTAAGACATTGAGGTGGGGAAGACATATCGTAAACCCTGTTGCGAGGTTACGCTACTCTTGGGAAAGAGGCATGTAAAATTTTGCTAGATTTGTTTAAGGCAATGTAGCCTCTTAGTCAGTTCTTGGTTAAGCGCTTGAAGAGCTAGAATAATAGAAAGTGTGCGACTTTGATACTTTTTCATCATAAGCTTCTCGCGAGATAGTGCTCCAAAAAATCTGTCACGGAACATACATGACAAATTAATTACCAAATATAATTGTATGAAATTCGTAGCTTTCATACATAACTCTCAAATGTGTCCAATCAATAACGAATTTTTCTTTTATGTGAGAAACGGCAACGAAGAATTATAAGTATTGTTGAACTCGATTTTCCACAAGAGTCCCCGAAATTATCAGCACATCCCTAGGATTCGTTCAAATTTGGCATTCAAAACGTTTTGATGATGTTTTTCGGTTTTGGATTAACCTTTTTCTTGTCCGATTTTTTACATATCCGCAGCTCACATCAGGAGACGGCCAATGTTTTAATATATCCAAGCGGTATATGTAGTTTAAGGGTACCCTCCGGGATTTTCAACTTTTTCCGTCCGATTCGCTTGAAAATTGGCCAGTATAGATATTTTGTGCAAGTAAACCGTTTTTACTCCTGTCATTTTTTCGATTTAGGCCTTATTTTTTTTACTATAAATGAGTTTTTGAAACATTTTCATGTATATTTCAAGACGTATCTACTCATTGAATTTTGATGCTAGAACAAAACCAAAGACAGTTTTAGAATCCTTGAAGCATTTCTAACAAAAGTTTAATATAAAATTTTACCATTTTGAATTTTTTTTTGTGGTATGCGAAACTTTATAATTACATATCAAACCATTATTTTTGGGTTTGGAGCCATTTACATTTTTTGGTTTTCTCAAATTGGGATGAAACTCATTATGCTTCTGTTAGAAATGTTCCAAGAATTCCAAAACTGTCTTTGGTTTTGTTCTAGCATCAAAATTCAATGAGTAGTTACGATTTGAATGGTAGAAATGTATTATTATTCAGGAGAGCCCAAAAACAAAATATACTATTGAATTGCAATATCACCAACAATTTATGTACATGAATGCAGTTTCTTTGATCTATTCTTATGTGCAAATAATGTGCAACATTTTCCTTGTGAATTTCAATGTAAAGTAAGAAATATCGTGCATAAAAACATATAGAAATATTATATTTATATAATAAAATAATATATTTTATTTGACTCACCCTAAAGATCCTTCTTCGACAAAAAAATCACTCAATTTTTTATGATTTTGGCCCCCCTTTGGACCCCCCTGGGGGGTGTTCTGGTGTCCGTAGTGCCATTATATTTCATGGCACAATAACCCATACCAGGGTGTTTACTAATATTTCATTTCCAAATTTTACTACTTTTTACTACTTTTTACTACCTTCAAAAGCAAAAATTTACTACCTTTTTTTTACATAATGAATGTTGTCCAAACGTTCAGATGCAAGTTATCGGCCTATAATGAGTAATTTGAGCCAATGATATACGCAATACCACAGGTACAAAAAAATTCCAACTTTCTTAAGGAGACGGTAACGGTAGAAACCTGAAGGATTTGAAATTTTCGGTTTCTAAAATCATCTTATAGAGAATTTTCTCGCGCATCCAACGATCTAATTGACTCCCAAGTACGAGCATTGGTTCATCTCATAGACGGGGTAGAAGACGCGCACTAGCGTAGCCTTAGCGCACGCCTGTGGATGTGTGATCTCCCCCTCCCCTCCTGTATTACAAGTCAGTTTTGGGCGTTCCTTTACGGGAATAGCAAGAGAGTTCATCCATGGCCATGATTGAAATGCCGCTAACATTTTAACACTCAGTGATAAATTATGATGATGTAACTGAGTGTTTGTTTTGAGTCCGGCTGCTCTGAGTCATCAGCTAACTAGCTGTTGTGTAAACATCTAATCGCCTCCCGTAGTTTTGTAGGTACAGGAATGGCAAATATATCAATCGAAAAAGCTTAAAAAGAGCTACACAGCATCAAAGTTGCAACAAAAAAAAATTAGTTTGAAAATGAAAAAAAATTAAATAACAGCTGTCCTGAAACTTGCATTTATTGTTTTTTATAAGGATCTTTTCCCACAGTTTTGAAAGTACAGAAATGGCAATTATATCAATCGATAGGGCTCGAAAAAGGCTATGAATCCCTAGAGTTTATACGTAAAAAATGACTTAGGAAATTAGAAGAAAAATACATTTTTCTTAGAATTTTAGAAAAACGGTTGTCCTGAACACTTGCAATTTTCCATTTTAAAATGATTCTTCATCCACAATTTTTGGAGCACAAGAATGGGAAATATATAATTTGATAGGATTTAGCAACGATAAGGGCATTTTAATTTGTGAAATATTCATTATTTTGGAAATTATGCGACACGAAAAGAAGAAAAACGAGAGAAGTATGATGAGTTTTTTTTCAAAAAATCACTGAAATTCGAAAAATTAAATTATCGGAAATCCACTCGCCCTTATCGTTAGAGAAATTCATAAGCTATCTAAAAACGAATTGCCGGTTCTGTTGCTTCAAACTGTAAGCCTTCAAAAACTTTCCTTGGATCCCAATTTTACGATTTTTAAAAAAAAAATTTTGATGCAGATGAAAAAACATATCACAAAATAATCGTTGAATCATTTCACACCTGAAGTGAAAATTTTAGAAAAATCCATCCAGAAATGACTGACTTTTTTTGAACCGTTACACTCTCCTTAATACTAAATGGAGCAACCAGAGCATTACCGCAAAAAAAGTTCCCTAAATTCCCAAGGTACCCCGTTTTAAATGAACTCCAACGAATATTTGAGAAAGCCCTTGTCTTAACATTTTTCAATTATGAGAACAATTCATCACATGGAAAAAATAAACTGACTGGAAACTATTAGATTGTCAGATCCCTTTATAGCAGGGTAGAATATCGGGGTATTTTATTTTGACCAAACACTATAGCACTTCGGAAACATGAGTTTGTGAACTATTTCTATCAAACCTCAAAATCTAAATTGGCACCCTAACTGCGATCAATAATGATAACAAATAGGTTATTAACAAGTCATATCATGGAACAAATCACGAAAATTTTGTGTAACTATGCTATGTATAGTAGAAGAATGAACTTTGATTAGATGGAGCATCACCATGCTCCTATGACAACATCCTGGAGGTAGATTAGATTTTAGGTTAGTTTAGGTCTCCCTAACCGTTACAAAAAAGTGTCTCAGAGAGAGGAAGGAGGAAGGCACCATTTAGTATGGATATTAGGGAATGTGGAATCTATGCAGAAGGGGGCATAGAAACAGTAAGTTGGAAAAGAATTTCATGAAACAAGATAAAAGTTGAAGAAAAAAGTAATAGGTGCTAAAAAACAGGACAGCAGTGAGCAAAAAAAGGTGGTCCTTAACATGGCAAAAAATATTCTGTTTCAACAAAAAGAAGGCCTACCTAACTCTCAGCTGGGGCCCTCACATCTTCCCCCTGGAAGCACTTATTCCCAAAGATACAATTATTGTATCCCCCTGAGGGGACATCCTGGAGGTAACGGAATCGCCATGACTGCCAAAAGGAATTTCAAAGGAACTTAACTCTCGTTCAAATGATTACACATTGTATTAAAAATGAGTTTCATAGCATAATTCTTTCAGTATTTGGACATAAATTAACGTCATTGGCAAGAGAAATCTTTCAGCTTTACGAAGACGTAATTTTTTTCGGAAAAAAAAACATTTATAGTTACAGTATATCGTTGTTTCCCCACATCGAAGTGGACAGAATAAACTCCAGTCTTTTCAAAGGAAGATAATACTGCTCACAATCAAGCTCAGGTCCAAGAAAACCCTTTCTGGATATAAATGAACTGCGGAGAAGTTCCTTTGACGCCATTGCAATGTTTCTATCCTGCCGCAACAACTTGGAGTGTGAGAATATTTGTCTTTGAATAGAGAGAATTGGAAGGTTACATAAAGTTTATGATAATCAAGATTTTATCGGCTAAATATATGACGTTGAATTAAACATTATTCATTAGGAGGAATCGGAATGTAATAAGTTTGATTCAGGACGTACTCATCTGAAATTGCAGCATGAGTCTCTAAAAGCTAATAGAGAATAATTTTATTTCTGTGCTTACGTTTGTAAATAAAATACTCTAATTTGTGAGTATCAAGTGCACAAAAAGAATAATTATGCCAAATATGCTATATATCCCACGGGCAACTGCATCCACTAAAGATGAAATCCAATAAAATGTTATAGTTATTTAGTGATAAGTATAACTACATATTCGAAAATTTTGGCTAGTTTTTTAATGTTTATTCATAAAATTTATGAGAAAAAGTTCACAAGATTTTTCACATTAAAAGAATCGTAATTCGCAATAAAATATACTTGAATATTGTTTTACTTGACAAACGTGTTTCAATAAATGCCACTTTAAAAACTTCCACGAGAAAATATGTAGCTAGGCTATTTCATTATTCCCAAGATCGTTTATATGCATATTTGATACGTAAGAATAAAAGATATCAAATGTCGACCTCATAGTCATAAATGCACAATTTTTAAATCCTTACTTTACTTTAAATATTAATCCCTGATATCGCAAGTTCCTAAGCTTGTATTTCAATATAAGTGCGCACTTATGGAAGTGTTTTAACAAAGCATCGTCACTAGTATTACATTTTTTTAAGTTATATTTATACGACTCATGGAACCTCGATTACCGCATCAAAGCGAAAGCCGTTTTTTAGGGTTTTCTCTCAATAATTTGTTAATAATAAAATGGCTCAAATGAACCTTCCATCATAAAACAACTTGATAACTTTCAGATCACACTGAATGAGAAGAAAAAATGAACTATTTTTACTGTCGTTCACAAAAATTTTAGAACTTTTTTCTATTTTGTGTCCTCCAATCCTAAAATCATATCCCGCTTTACAGGAATATTTCCCATAAACTGAGGCAAATTTCTGATTATGGGAGAAATACATTTAAAATAAAATCTTTATACTGTAGATACATGTGTAACATTACTTTAAATTTTCAGAGAATTATTCCACTTCACAATTTTTTACTACCTTGAGGCAAATTTTACTACTTTTTACTACTTTTTTTACTACTTTCCAAATTTTACTACTTTTTACTATTTTTTACTACTTTACTACATAGCAGACACCCTGCATACCATAAGGATCCTTTTTCGACAAAAACAAAAATTTGAGTCAGGGGTGCTGCGGGGGGCCAAATTTGGCCTCGGACGGCATCCTTAAGGTTCACGGAGTCGATCTTCTCAACCGATATCACCTGTCATTCAGTAGTGCATACCACCTGAGTTCACATCAGGCCACCACACACATGATTACAACAATACCGATAGTGTTTTTCATATCTTCCTCGTCAGTCCACAGAGCTGTAGAAAGGTCAGCAGTGTATGCAATCATAGCGGCGTTTGGGAAACTCCGTCAACATTTCCCATATTTCGGATACGAGGATAAACTCGCCGGCGCACAGCAACATACTGGGGGTATTCGGCCAGCACATGTAAAACGGAGAGCAGCGTATGACAGGTATCGCACTTCGTCGGCGGTCGGTGTTCCTCAAGATGTCCACGAGTGAGTTTATTGTGCCCAGCACTGAGTCGACACAACAATACCTTCGCCAGGCAAGACTTTCAGGAGGAAGATGACCAATCTTCTAGTATTTTCAAGTCGTCTCAGTTAATTACCAACTATTTCTGTCCACTGATGCTGCCACTATCGCATTGGTGAGCTTTGTAACTCTGGGCAGTCATCTCTACATGGCACTCCACCATTTAATGGTTGTGTGTTAGAAACAGGCCCTTTGCCTTCCGGTCGGCTGTTTCATTTCACACTATGCCAATATGAGCTGGCACCCATTAATTGTTATCGTCTTTGCCACGTTTTGCAGATGTAATAATTGGTTCAGAATCTCGCACACAAGGGGGTTGTTGCTATTATAGCATCGTAGGATCTCTTGAACACTTTTGCAGTCACAGAATTATTATTATTATTGTTTGAGGTCGCTTTTCCACCGGGGTCGCCCGGTGGAAAAGCAAATAGCAAATGCGGACCACTTCGCTTTCGGAAAGCATTTTAAAGCAGTCACAGAAAATTGTTTACTTAGCCTCTGGAAGCCTATCGGCGACCGCACACAGAGCCTCTCGCACCGCGTACAGCTCAGCGGTAAAAGTAGATGTTACACCAATAAGCCCTTGGGCAGCAGTTGTGGTCGGTGAGACCGCGGCGCAACCAACAGCTCCGCCGCTCTTCGAGCCGTCGGTAAAAACGTGGACAGAATTCGAGCGCTCAGTGGCTCTATGTTCCTCCTCAAAAAGAGCTCTTAAGGTTAGCTGGTGTAGTTTGTCATTTTTAGAATATTTACACAGTGGACAGAAGGTATGAATGGGGATGCGCCATGTGGAGACATCTCTTCGCTCCCCCGAAAGAACCTCCACTTGAAGAACGCGTACATTATATGCCATTTCACGGTATTCCACCGATGATGGCAAAGTGTACGAGAACTCAGCCAGTTTCATGGTTGCAACTCGTACAGCAAGACAGGTAGATGACGTCAGGAGTTGTCCAAGACGTGCTAGATACTGAAAAGTCAGCTGGGCTCACCACAACAGCAGTGAGGGTTCCCCGCTCTCAGCATATAGACTGGCTATCGGAGTGGTGCGAAAGGCACCGGTGCAGATTCTGATGGAGGCGTTATGAACCGGATCTAACATCCTCAGTATACCTTGCTTCGCCACCTGATAAACCACACAGCCATAATCCATCTTGGGTAGGATTAAAGCTCTCTATAAAAAAGCAGCGTCAGGCGATCAGCTCCCCAACAACGCCAAGATAAACATTTCAGAAGGTTAAGCTTCTTTATGCTCTCAGTTTTTAGCTGCTCTATATCGGGCATCCAGGTTAGTCCATTATCCACAAGTATTCCAAAGAATCTTGCAGTTGGTTAGAATATAATCTGTTCGCCGAAGAAAGTGAGGTCTGGGTTAGGTTCACGGGGCCGTTTGTGCCTGATATGGAGACCACATATCACTTTCAAGGAGCAATGATTCAGCGCCGGTAGTGCAATTTCTATCTATTTCTTTGTCAGAAAAAATTTAAATCATCAACCGTGGCATTGAGCGATGACCATGCCTGATCCTCCAATTCTCACTGAAATTCTGGGAGATACCCGCCAGAAATAGGAAATTTTAAGAGATTTTAATTTAGCTGCTATAGAAAGTGTTAGATGTCAGGTACATCCCGTGAAAAAATGAGATTCGTAGGTTCGCTCTTTCGCCCGCTACGGGGGTTTGAAGTTTGGGAGGGGGGGGTGATATTTTATCATGTTACAGGCCCACCCATGCTATTTCTTCACGGCTTGACGTTGCTATGTGAGCTCCTATATCTCTTTATTACTGTATAATGATTGCAATGAGCCTAGCTGACCCCATAAATAATAATGAAGAAAAATTGAGATTGTTTTCTTGTTATGTCTTTTTTGGGAGGTCCTGGTGTGGGGTTTCAAAATGCTCCTTCTCGTACAGTTATAATATGGGCATCATTGGATGTGGACTGACGCAGGGATTACGATAACTTATATGGCGATTCCTAATTCGTTGTCGAACAAAAGTTATGACGTTACAAGTACGAAATTTTACCAAAAAAAAGTATGCTTTGGATTTTTTTTTCATTACAAATAGGAATTTGGAGAATGCCAAATAGGTTAAGGTAATCCCTGAGTCTTTCCGCATCCAATGATACCCATATCACTGTAGCTCAAAAACTGTCGGAGAAGAAGCATTTTGAAAACCCCCCTCCCAATTCTGTTTTCTATGAATATCTCGTTTTCTATGAAAAAAAATCGCATTTGTCATAGAAGACAAAAGCTTTCTATTAGCATTTTCTATCTGTATACTAAATTTCATTGCTCTAGGTTCAATAACAAAAAAATGGGAAATATGGGGGCATATTCCTTTACACCAAGTCCAGAGAAATTACACAGAGGGAAGATTAACGCCACATTCCTTGCCTCAAGAACTTCGAAAAATTAGTTTGACACAACTCTCGAAATTTTTTCACGCGCGCCGTCTAGATGAAAGGTGAGAGCATCAATCTAGCAGTGTTCCTTCTTTTCAGGAATAACAGGCACTCATTTCAACAACGAATGAATTTTAATTACCTATCCTGTTCACTTTGATGAAAATGCAGGGAGATACGTTTAAGCTTAAAATATTACGGAGGTAGATTTTCGATGTCCATAAACATTTTTCATACTATCTAAGATATCTTCATGTTGCTTCCCCAACCCTCTAAATCTTGTCTCCATTGTGAACAGAGAAGACGACTTCTCCTCGCGAGTCACCCATTTTAAATTCCCAACTCTGTTGGCTCGTTACTGCTTTTGGAGGCGAGGTGCAGACGCTTCGCCAGCTCGAAGGACAGCTAGAAGTCAGTTTTGACAAAGTTTTCCGAGACTTTCGTTTATATCCCTACGGCCACATTCCTCACAGATAACTTTCGAATTTTTCTGCGCCTCATCTGCAAGGCCAGTCTGATCTTGAGGGTGTGAGTTGAGCGTAGATCTGGGATGGACTTGGTCCGTATCAAGTTAACTGAATCTGTTCAGCGACGTGAACACAGCATTTTGCTTCTGCTCGAAAATCTCGGACGTCAACAATGCCGAGCGACGAAGCTCATCAGCGGCTTGACGTTTACTCACTTTTTCAATACCATACAATTTATACAGAAATAAATGCTTTGGAGATGAATGAGTATATAACTATTATTTGATGATAAGATGAAAGGCGATTTAAATTTGCAATATACACCTAAACTAAAAAAAAAGTCTGGGGACTTCTGTCACACCTTGCAAATACTTCAGTTATTTCCGAAAAAAAGAAAATAATCTGCTCAAAAGGAAGCTAAGTTCTATAGCACAGAGTACCTAGCGTTGTTTTATGTGCAATGCAAAGTAACATCTATTGTAACGTTCTTAAAAGAAAATAGCCTATCTATGTTAACAACATGTAAGATGAATTCCGTCGAGATCTATTTCTAAACCATCGGCATTTATAGCATTGCTACCTTAAAAGACAAAACAAAGCTTGATTACAATAGCATACCTGACATCAAGATGAAAGGTTACTATGTAGATTAGTAAAATTTTGTATTAAAAAATTAAAAAAACAAAAAATAAAAAACACTTCATTGCCTCATCAGCAAGCATAATTCATGCGAATGAGAACTAACGATATTTTTGAGGCTGTAGCCGTATCCCGTGGTGGTGGTGACGCCGACGAACTGGCCATCCCTGTAGATGGGCTCGCCCCCCCACGGCCAGGCGTCCACCCTGTGGTCGTGGTCGTCCAGCACGAGCTGCACGTACAGGCGCCGCGCTCCCTCCTCCTGCTGCCGCAGCAGCGCTTCTCGCCCGATGAAATCAATCGGCTTCTGCGCGGTGCAACCACACACAAATGCTAAAGCGCCCCAATGTCATCGTGAACCGCTCTACACGGGCATGCGTAAAAGTATTTATCCCCATTGAACACTTGCTGAAACAAATTTTCATGTAGCTGTACACAAATAGACATCTACGAGGCAGTAACAATAACGTCCTCGAACGCATTTTCAATACTTATTTTCTTAACCTGGATTGCTGCTCTTTAAAATCTCTGTATAAGCGAGCAAAATAAGCTCCCCAATTTTTTAGAAATTTCTTCAAGATAGAGCAAACAATTCACATTACGGGTCCAATACCAATACGAGTCTATTCAGAAATGAAGAGAGTCCTAGCACAGGATTATTGAAAGTTCGGATGCATGGCGCACAGGTACATGCGCCAGCTTGAAAATTAGCAAACGGAAAACAAACGAACGAACACACGCACGTCGAGTTTGACCCTGAAGGCCCGGCCGCACTCGAGAGGAGTGGTGTTGGAATCCAGATCCTGCCCCCAGAAGGCGTAGAACCTCTCAACCCTGAGGGAGCGCATGGCGTAGTATCCGGCAGGCCGTAGACCGTGGGGCTCGCCTGCCTGCCGCAGGCTCTCGTACACGTG
>JACJUY010005339.1:10751-29925 GCA_014220935.1 Platorchestia sp. MABIK | reverse complement strand
GCACAGAATTGGTCAAATATAGCTAGCTAACAAATTAATGTTTTCACAGAATACATAGAATTAATAAATAAGGGCACAACAAGGACACAAATGAAATTTCACAAGGACGTGGCAAGGACAGAAATTGATTTCTTCAAGGACATGGCAAGGACATTTCATTTTACAAGGACATTTTCATTTATACAAGGACAATTCAAGGATTTGTCAAGGATGTGGCAACCCTGCATTTTGTGAAGAAATTCAAGGATCAGTTTTTTTGTGGTTTGACCCTGCCATCCACTAGTGGGTGAATACTCATACACCATCTTTCATACTGTCCTCATAACTTTCTTTTAATTAGAAGAAAGATATGAAGACAGAATGAAAGGTGGTGTATCACAGACAAAAGGTATATTTTCCCTATTTTATGATGCAATTCTTGATTGGTGTAGAGCTACTCGCTTGTCATTTGTTCCTACACACGTTCCTGTACATTATAATTAAAAAATGTCAATACACAGAGTAGATTAGCTGCACTACCGCTTTTTAAAAGAAGCAGCGCACACCAGCAGTTCACTAGCTCACGGTTCAGTTCGGATGACGAGTCTCGGCTGTTGAAGATTATGAACACTTGTGACACTCGCTCGCTCCCGCTTAGCGTGAACAAGGCTAGACTACGGCAGTGACTCACACATATTAAATGCGTGCTTCATAGGTAATCGCCATGAGCGCACCTTTATTGATACATTTTGCAACATGATGAAATCATATGTATCGACCACAACAAATGAGAAAAACATGAAAAATAATTGTCGAATCTTATTATTCAAGATAAAATAACAGATGAACGATCAATTTCGTTGTTTAGAGAGCCCTCAATCTTCAAAAATAGAAACTCATTACTTCTGGATTTTGATATGCGACTGAAATTCTACTCATTTGAACAAAATCTCTAATAAGTATGGTTTCACTACTCACATATATATCAAACTTGGTGAAGGAAGAGTAGTCGAGCAGCCCACAGGTTTCCCTGCAGGCCTTGTACTCTCGCTCGGTGTAATCGAACCAGGGCGGCATGCTGAACGAGTCGTTCACGGTCGGTGTGAACGGGGCCTCGTGACTCTCGTCTGTGTTAGATGCGGTCCTCGTGAGTGCTGGCATCAACAAACTCGTCCCTACTTGTTACTTAAAGCCAGCGTTGAGATGAAGCTGTAATACATAACTGGAAGCCAGGGTTACTGTGGTACACTGCTATATTCAAACTTTTGATTCTTTTCTATATGTATAAGCTACTCTTCAATGCCATACTATATAATTACATACCAAAGAGAATATTCAAGACCGTGAGTGAGATTGATCGACTGATTATAAGTTTGTTTCATCCTTCCTTACCACAACACAGATTTTCAAAGAGAAGAACGATGAAGGCATCATTTAGTACGGAGTTAAGGGAACGAAGGTTCTATGCACAAGGGATGTTCTCACACAGGATCCCCAACGCATAGAAACAGCAAGTTGAGAAAGACGGGTAAGAAAGAAAGATAATAAAAAGAAAGATAAAAAAAAGAAGATAAAAGTTAAAGAAGAAAGTCAGAGATGCTGAAAAACAGGGCAGCATGAACAGAAAAAAAGGAAAGTCCTTGGCAAAACAAATGACGTTTTATTTCAACAAACAGAATGCCTACTTATTCTCAGCTCGGGATCTCGCATTTTCTCGCTGGATGTGCTTAATCCCATAGACACCATGGTGTCCATGGACAAGGGGACAGTGGGTGAGAATGACGGTAACATGAACGAGTGATCAAACTTTCGGCAACCTACTTGTGGAGAGCGACGAGGAAATTATCCGTTTTTTGTGAGGCAAAAAAATACCAACCCTTGCTTAGAGACACCTGAAATCAGAAGTTTCCATCTCGAGCGAGCGTGCGACACTGTCATCTTACATTCACTGGCACAGTGATGCAAGCCATTACTCAATACTGGCGAAAAAGATTAGATTATAAGTTAGTTTAAGCCTCCTTAACCGTTACAAAAAAGAGCGTATCGAAGAGAGGAAGGAGGAAGGCATCATTCAGTATGGATGTTAGGGAACGCAAAATCTATGCAGAAATTATTACTACATTAATAGTTATATAGAAACAGTAAATTGGGACAGAAGTTTATGAAACAAGATAAAAGTTGAAGAAAAAAGTAGAAGTGCTGAAAAACAGGACAGCAGTGAACCAAAAAAGGTAGTCCTTGATTTGGCAAAAAAAAATATTTTACACCAACAAAAGGAAGTCCTACCTAACTCTCAGCTTGGGCCCTCACACATTTCCCCCTGGGGCTACTTCCTATAGTTACACTAGTTGTATCCCCCTGAGGGGCTGGCGAAAAAGATTAATAAGAAGGTTGTTTCAATTGTCCAATAAATGGTAACCTCTTCAACTTTGGATAAGATACTGTGTTTATTGTTCACACTATATCATTAAAGTTAGAAATTGAATACTATACAAGAAATGTGGGATCGATTCAAATAAACTTCCCTTTAAATATGAAAAACACAGAAAATGTGATTTACATATTTAGCTCACTGCAAGAAAAACTGATACAACCGACCTTCGTCATTAGCCAAACTACAATGGGCGATACAATTGATCCAAAGAAAATAGGGTAAAGTTTAAAAATTTGTTCATCCGTTGTACAAAAATACGATGCACAAGTAAGCCAGCAAGCTAAAACAAGAATTAAACGACGAAACAATTACGCCAAATAGCAGTGCATTCCCAGAAACTGCAGCGAAAATATTTACCCCCCAAAAAATGTCACTACAACATTTGCAAATGAAAACATAACAGCTAAAGTGAAGAATATTCATTCATGCAAACAGGAAAAAAGTTCACACGCAAAAAATGAAAAACATTCACACACACAAGCAAGTAACTCGGAGTGCAAAGTCCTCTTCCTAGACAGAAAAAAGCTATGCACCTGATGTGTCGATGTCTTTGAAGTAGCTGGGGCGCTCATAGCCCATGACCTGGCCGAAGACTGCGCCCTGCTGCTTCATACGCGGAAATATAGGCGACATGCGCAGGCACCGCGCCGACAGGAAGTCGGGGAATGGGTACTGGATGTTGTAGTGGGCACCTGCACACACGCATACTCTCCAGGCACGGTCTTCCTCAAGTCAAGAGGGTGACACGGGTGTCAAATTTCTCACCTATTGGGTTGGTCAAAAAGTTCGTTTGTTTTTTGAATGTCATCTTTCCGACCTCCTAAAGATAGTTTCTATATTCGTATTCTCTAAACCCTGTATCCGGTACAACAAGCATGCTTACGGCAGTGTGTACTAAGAGGAAGCCTCCAAGTAGAGAAGTTCTAACATATTTGCTTGCATTCGACTTGGTCCACCATTTCATGGGCTCGAATGCAAGCAAAAACGTCAGTACTTCTCTCTTGTAGGCCTATTGCCCACTGACGCGAATATGCTCGTTGTACCTAATACAGGATTTAGAAAATAAGAACAAGAAATGATCTTTAGAAGGTCGGAAAGATGACATTCAAAAAACGAACGAACTTTTTGGCCAACCCAATACATATTACGAACCAGCGTAGCTGTTTCTGCATTTGTTGCGTCTATATACAGCATGGCATAAAAAGACTGGTTGAAAGCGTACGCTTGCAAAGCACATATTAATTGGTGCAGAAAGGTAAAAAAAAAAATAACATGAAACATAATTGCAGTTTTCGGACTTGATATCACGTGATTCAAATGTTTACTGTGATCCCTGCAATGGTAAACACATCAGCGAATGACGACGGCTGTAGCCGGCTTTTATAATTTTGTAATCAACAATCTAATCTTTGGGTGTGCGTGCATGTGTTACGAGACTGAAAAGTTGAGATTACTGTACTCCATTTTGGTCAGTAGAAGAGACTACTTCAACGTTAAATTGATCAAAAATATAGACAGAGCTAGGTTTTACTTTGAAATCCTTCCCTCTGTACATCATCAGAAAAAAGTCGAGCCCAATCAGCCAGCAGGAAATCAGTCATCGCGTTACGTTTGTTAATGTATGCCTTTTCCTTCAAGTACCTTCAGAGGTGAAGATAGGGTCAGGTCAGGAGACCTAAGAGACCAACTAACATTGCGGAAAACATCAAAGAGGCCAATTAATACGGAAATATCCTTCTGAACAGAATTGTGGTCTTACTCGCAGCGGGACTTAGAAGTGTGCATTAATAGTTACATACTAAATTAAATCACTAATTAAAAAAAACATCTAGAAGCTAATCAGTTACTTCAACGGCAACACCGTGATGAAAGTTTAGAAAATCCTACTTGAAGGTTATAAAATGTGCTGTCGCGAAACAGATGAACCAGGCTAGAGATTTTTTTTATTCGTCAACTATCTGTCACATTGAAAAATCAAAAATCAAAATATTCAAATATATTTGGCTTTGCAATATTCCCACCAAGTTTAGAGTTATAAATGTATGCTTATTATATGACATCCTTCCCGGGGTAACTTGACTAAACAGCTCCACTTCGAAAGGGAATACATGGGGCCCACTGACCAGGCACTTCAGTGACCCTGTCACTGAGGAACTTGTAATTATTGTGTGCGGGCAGGAAGCGCGACACCTCGAGCTCGTAAGCGTCCACAGGAGGCGCTCCCTCAGTGACCCACACCGCCAACACCTCGGCCAGCCCCAGCGCTGCGTTGCTGCCGCCGTTCTTCAGACCCGCCGCTACGTAGTAGTTCTCCACCTGCGCATTCACTCCTCCCATATGGACAGGCACTCGAAGCAGCGAGATGCTTGCGCTAAATGGATAGCTATTTACTGCCAGGGAAGTTATTTGAAACTACTAACACAGAGGATGCAAACACAGATGTATAACTTCATTGCATGTAAACAGATAAGTTTCTACTGGAAAAGATAATGATTCGTTGGTAACTAAAACTTACAAGTTCTGAGCCTTTTACCCCACTATGAACGGAAGAGAAGGGCTAAACAAAAACGAAAAGGTAAATAGTAAATCATAACAATAGAAGTTAAAACAATGAGTGATTGGCTTCGTTACAGGTTCAAAATAATTAGTGCTAGTCTTGGAGGGAGGTAGTCTGCATGACACGTTACAGGCCCTAACACTCATAAATCTGCTCATACCGCAAAAAAATTAGATTAAATGTTAGTTTAAGCCTCCTTAACCGCCAAAAAAATAAGCGTTCTAAAGAGAGGAAGGCACCATTTGTTATGGAAATCAGGCAAAGCAGAATCTATGCAGAAGAAACATGAAAACAGTAAATTGAGAAAGAAGTTTATGAAACAAGATACAAGTTGAAGAAGAAAGTAGTAGGTGCTGAAAAACAGGACAGCATCAAACCGAAAAATGGTAGTCCTTAACACAACAAAAAACACTTTATTTCAACAAAAAGAAGGCCACCTAACTCTCAGCTTGGGCCCACACACATTTTCTCCTTGGGAGTGCTACTTTCCATAGATACAATAGTTGTATCCCCGTGAGGGGTCATACCGCACCAAATATGACCACCTCACCCTAGCATCACAGTTTGCTCCCGAGAGAAAGCTAGACACGTGGCAATAGAGCAGTAGCACGACTTGCTGTCCGAGGTACACTTGCATTCTCCGGTCACTTTTCCACTCATTCATTTTTAAGGTAAAAAATCGAAATATATTCTTGGGATAAAATTCGGCATGGATATCCAAATAGCCATCAATTTACTAGCTGTCATCATGGATGAATTATTATTACACGTAAGAATCTATAAAAAATGGAGTGAGAAAAAACTGGCAAAAGAAGTTTGTAATGCATTTAAAAAGAACTGAATGATTTGTTTAGTTACATAATATTCTTTAAAGAGTCCTACATGCTTTGCGAGAGATGTCGGAACACACATTATATTAATAGCATCATTTGCTCCCGTGTAAAATTTACGATATTTTGGGAAATTTACAATTAATTTTCACAATTTTCCCCATTAAGCTATTATTTACAATGGTCTTTCTTCACACTGCGACACAGCGTGCGGTGCACTTAAAACACTAGTCCTTGATACACTCATTTCTCTTCAGAAATGTTAAGAATGTTCAAGGCAAGAAGTTGGATGCATTCCAGTTCACTCATCAGATTGACAAAGCTGATGGCATCTATTTTTGTTAGCACTTGATGCTTCTACACTCAGTTGATAGTTGCGTCGAGTCAAAATTCTACTGATTCCGACGAAATAGTGGTTGAAGTGAATTAACTGACGCTGCACTAAAATTTGTAGGCCCCTAAAACAAATTAGGACTGCAGCTACCCCTCATTTTACCGAGACAGATCTCCAAAGGGCAAGCAATTAGTCAGCATGAAATACGTCTTTGCAGGTGCGAGTCAAGTCTCAAACTGACCTCGGCACTCATGCCCATGATCCACTTGCCATCAGGCGAGTAGCCACAAGGAGAGCTGTCGAGCTTGCGTAGCACGGCTTTGGTCATGCAAGGAACCCGGTGCAAGATCTGGGAGAGGGCGGGCTGGAAATGGTCCCAGTCTGGCCCACTGACCCGGTCGTCTGACGATTGAGAGTCTGCACATCGCAAGAGGGCGCACAAACTGAAGGGTATGATGAATCTCAGCCCTCTTGTGGGGCTAAACTTTCAAATGATGACTCATCAAATTCAATCGAGCGGATGACTTCAAAGAAGGGGAGAAATGAGGTAAAAGTGATGCATCTAATTTACGTGAAACAATAATGAAAATGAATACCTGAAATCAAAAGACAGAGGCTGTAAGAATGGGAGTTTTGACCACGGCGTGCTTAATCCCAGGCAACTATTGAGCTGATGTAAAACTGAAGCTAAGTGATTGATTAAAGGTAAATGGAAATTGGGAGCAAAAATTTAATAAAGAACTTCTACAAAAATTTTAAAGACCATTAAGAAGTATGTGAGGCACAACTAGAGAAAGACAGGTGAGCAGCAAGCGACAGGTACAACGAGACAGGGGCAGGTGCGCAGCAAGCGAGAGGTACGAGACAGGGGCATGTGCGCAGCAAGTGAGAGGTACAACGAGACAGGGGCAGGTGCGCAGCAGGTGAGAGGTACAACGAGACAGGGGCAGGTGCGCAGCAAGTGAGAGGTACAACGAGACAGGAGCAGGTGCGCAGCAAGTGAGAGGTACAACGAGACAGAGGCAGGTGCGCAGCAAGTGAGAGGTACAACGAGGCAGGGGCAGGTGCGCAGCAAGTGAGAGGTACAACGAGACAGAGGCAGGTGCGCAGCAAGTGAGAGGTACAACGAGACAGGGGCAGGTGCGCAGCAAGTGAGAGGTACAACGAGACAGGGGCAGGTGCGCAGCAAGTGATAGGTAAAACGAGACAGGGGCCGGTAAGGAGCACACACCCACAGTGTTGACTTGTCAGCTGAAAGGAATGAGTAGACTTGTGATTACAAGAACTGCAAGAATAGCATTCGGGCTTTAGCCAATGAAAATAAATATGAACAGAGCATAAAATAAATCAACGTCGTCAATAAAATTTCAACAGACAAACACAAACTAAGAAGGCAAGTTAAGAAAAATTACCACAAAAGACCTTAAGACAATTGAACTCGAATAATATGAGAAAAAAAATGTGAAATGAATAATAAAAGCAAGGCTAAAACAATGAACACAATAAAAGTTGAAAAAACGAAATAGCTGATGGTGCACAAGCTACATAACTTGCGATAGCATGCGACTCAATTCAGAAAATGGTACAAAAGTAAAACAACTTTAGGTAAATTAATCTTGAGGATGAGCAATGGAAAAACAGAAGGCCAAACACATCTCAGAACCAAAAGTGCGAGCAAAAAGACAGGGCCAAAAGAAACAAAAGAATTTGTGTGCAAATTGAACAAGGACAGCAAATAGGTCATCAGCACTTACAAACCCAGAACAGACAATGTATGATTAAGAAATGATAAAAAGGAAGCAGAATTTCCCGATAACATCGCAGTACAACGAGGGGTGCCCGCATTTTGAATTCTGTGAACCTTACCAAAAGTCACATCTTCATAGATACTGTTTCCGTATTTTGAACCACTTGCACTTGAAAAAATCATTTTTGCTACAGAATTAGGGATGACGTCATAGAAATGTACCTCTAAGACAAAATACAGAAATTGCTGCCTATCTACTCATCACTCTGTACCTATTGAATGCTTGACATTGTCAATGTCACAGTAACAAGCCATTTTAAAAATGAAGTGAGAGGAGTCTGATCTCAGTGGGTGACTGATATAAATGGTGTGAACGACAAAGTACTTCACTGCCCTGTTCGACAAATCCTATGAGCAACATTGCGGTCCGTACTGTACAGCAGCATTGTTGCTAGAACCACGGGCTGGAACCTCAGCGCGCCGGTTGACCCGTCAGGCAGTCACGCTGACCAGTCGCTTTCTGTGTACTCGAGTTACGTTCCAGCAGTCACACTGAAGAGTTGTGTACCGGCAGTTGCGTCCTGTATATCCGTCCTGTTATAGCAGTTGCGCTAAAACTAAGTCTTGTCTGCCGTTGTTCTGCCTGCCATCCTGTTTGTAAGAATTTATTGTGCTATTCTACCATTTATCATTTTAACCCGCTTTTAACGAGTGTTCTAATAAAAAAATGGGCTTTTAATAAATCCATGCTATTTCGTAAATTAATTTTAAAAACAATTCAATGAACACTGTGGAAAAAGAAACTCCAGAAAACAAATGCAAGTTTTACTGGTTTGTTGCTGTGGCCATTGGCTTGAAAGGCTTGGCCACCTGACAGAGAAAAGTCAAGGGCCCGGTGACAATGTAAACAAAGATGGAATTGAGTAAAGCCGTACGAACAGCGTAGTAAGCTAAGTATGAGTTTTCTATATCCATCAACTGCACCCTATGGACCTAATCATGATCTAAATTTCACCCATCTTTCGTCTCAACGTAAGTTACTTTTCCTGAGTCCCAACAGCAGCACAGCAAACACCCACCAGCGAGTCCAGGCACATGAGCTGGAATGGAGACGCGGTCGAATGTCCCTGCCATGAGACCACCACAATACTCTCGTAGATAGATGTTGCCGTCCGGGTCGCGAATTGCTGAACAAAAGAACATTAAAAACACAGCGCAAAAATCTATTGAGTACAGAATGCAGACTTTTTCGCACTTTTGCTCGAGAAATGTACCCAGTGAAGCGAAGCATCAGTTTATACACGGATTTATGCCTGTAATTAATTGTTACAAAGCTTCTTTAGCAGCTTTTGTGAAGAAAGATGGGACATCCGTTTATTTCATGAATTACGCAAAAATATTTGCCATAGCTTTGTAGTGAAACCAGCCGGCTAATTGTTTCACCACTAGGAAGTCGACTTGTCAGGATGCTGACCAGGCAGGGTTAGCTACTCCGGCTAAATAGCTGGGCCCCGATACTAGGTTAAATTGCGGCACGGACAGGTAAATAACAATTATATTTAAAAGGCGATGAGTAAGACAATGGAACATATGCAAGCTCAGGGTGTGTCTTGCGGGAGCCGTCTCTCTACACGAGATTGTAAATCTCCCGCCGACTACAACACCCCGCAGAAGCAAGAGACAACTAAAATACAACAGTAAAAGAGGGCGTAGGATTTACCAAGCACGGTCCAGGACTCACAAGCATCAGGCAAGAAGCTTTATTTAGCTTGCTCGTAGACAAATGCACTGTACGAAGGTCCTAACGCAACTGACTCGCTACCGCCGTGCAACAGCGAACTTTGGCTTCAGAATGGCCCAAGCCAGGCAGTCGCAGGACGGAGCTCTATGTACGTAACAGCAGTACCTTCAAGGTACAAAACACGTAGTGAATTAATTCGCTACAGCTTTAACTATGCTTAGTCAGAAATTCAGAGATCTGACAAATTCAAAAGAAGAAACCCAAATTCAGCGATCCAAAATGCAAACGTCTATTAACATTTGAACATCTAATAACCTTTGTAAGTTCTATTCTTTCAACATTTTAGTGTGAGGGAAGTCCCATGCAATCACAACGCCAGTTTAAATTTATCAGATTAGAGAACTAACTAAATTTCAAAATTTACCATCTACTTCTATTAATATTCATGCTTTCCCAATGGCGCCTAAGCCATACCATTAAAAAGTGCTTGGCATATCAATTAATGAAGCCTCATCAACAAACTCACAGGACATCCCATTTTCCAATATATTTCGAATAAATCTCAGAACTCCAAGGAGAATGTCCACCTAGACACCCACGTTACAATGTTGCTCTTTACTCATGGCATGCACAATTCACAAATCCAAGGAAATCAGTGGCAGGACCGATCTGAATACACCCGAGTCTACTTGCTGTTGACTTCAAGAATCCTGACCTACTATTGCCTCAACACAGCAACACCTCAAGCATGCTACACTTCTATGTTCCTGTCAGCACGCGCAGCCCATTATGGAGTGATATAACTTATTAGCTAGAACCGCTCCATCCTATTGAAATAAGCCTCATTGTCGGCATACTAACCGTGTATGTGCAGATTTTTTTGACTCGCCACTAGATTAATAATTTGCCATTTGTACTTCATAGTAAATACCGTAGTCCAATCAGAATGCTGGGAAATGCATCGCGCTAGATACGAGCACACAACAAAACTAACAAAGTTTTTAAAATAATTACAGAAATACTATAAACAAACATGCGTTCATGCATAAACTAAAAGCCATGGAGACATCGTTTTTGCATGTACACAACTGGTCACCTTGTTCTAAATTACAAGGAGACTAGATTAGATTTTAGTTTAAGCGTCTCTAACTGCAAAAAAAATGCGTTTCAAAGAGAGGAAGGCACCATTTAGCATGGAGAGAAGGGAACGCGGAATCTATGCAGAAGGGGCATAGAAACAGTAAGTTGCGAAAGAAGTTTATTAAACAAGATAAAAGTTGAAGAAGAAAGTAGTAGGTGCTGAAAAACAGGACAGCAGTGAACCAAAAAAAAGTGATCCTAAACATAACTAAACATTTTATTTCAACAATAAGACCTACGTAACTCTCAGCTTAGGCCCTTACATTTTCCTCATGGGAGTGCTGATTTCCATAGATACAATACTTGTATCTCCCCTGAGATTATCTAAAATACAAATAGAGAGGAACATTACTATAATTGATCATTCTTCCCTACCTCGATGTAACAAACCTCACGGATTGACCATCGCTGCCAGTAATTCCACAGCAAAACACAAATAAATTTATTCAATATGGTAAGAGCTACAAGGAATGATGTCTATGCTGAAGTCCCTCGTCATATTGACCTCAGTAGCCTGAATATATCACCTGGCATGGATAGGTCGACAGTCTCCAGAGGGAAGGTCTCGAGGCAGTAATGGTGGGCAGGGTGTATGGGCACCCTCACTATCGGGTCACTGAGCAAGCCGATGTGGCGTGCCCAAGTCCCGGCTGCATTAATGAAAATTTCACATTCAATGATGCCTTTATTAGTTTCAACTCCAACGACGCGGTTCTCCTTCACAACGACTTTGTTCACCTCGCAGTGCTCCACGACTTGTGCTCCTGTCATGAGATTGTCTGAATTAATTATTTAAATATGTTATTTTAAGCCACCCAAACCATAACTAAAGTGTTCCAAAGAAAGGAATCCTAACGTTAAAAAGGTCTATGAGTTATGAAAGCACTCCCTTCTAGCACAGCTAAAGCAGCCCATCTCTCCCACTGGAGTCATTAAATGAGAATCCATGCCACACACAAATTACCAGTGAATCTGCTAGCTTTGTTAGCTTCTGTACAGCCATTCACAGGTCCAAAAGTTGTTTGTGCGTTCCTAATCCATAACTCAAGATTCTGATACCTGAGCCAAAGAAATGCTCCCAATCATGAAATGCACCGAGCAAATGTAAAAGAACTATTGAAGGCACTTGCAAAGGAAAACGAATAATTCATGAACAAATTAGACAGGGCGAGTGCAAAAACTTGACATGACTGCATTTGTGACTTAGAAGTATATAAGAGCAACATAATTACCTCGGTAACAAGTTTTCACAGTACCACATGAGCTTTCTGAATGCAAAATGTACCCATGGTCATCCAACACGGTCAATTAAAAATGTAAGCAACCTTAGATAGTAAGGGCAAAGGCAAACAAGAATGTAAGATACATCTGGGTCCTCCTAACAGAGCCTACTTCTGGAGGTAAATTTATTTTTTTACAGGACTAAACACTTCACCCAGTTCATTAACATCATCTACCTGGAGGAGAGATATTAAGAAGTCTAAACGCCTATACCAATCTATCGAAAATCTGCAAGAAAGAGAGAGATTTACATGAATAAACACACATTAACCTTCTGGGCAAGAAAACTTCAGGAGCAGTTAGCTCACCCATTTGGTTGGCAATTTGCATGAGGGTGCGCGTCAGCCTGTAAGGGTGACACACGCCATCGTGGGGCACCCACATGGCCCCCACCAGATCGTCTGTGCTGAGCAAAGGGCACAGGTCCCCCACCTCGGCAGATGACAACATGTGGCACTCTGTCCCTCTGGCTCTGAAACAGGGGATCAACACTGAGCAAATATTTCAAATGTCAAAATTAAATGCATAGAAAGAAATAACTAGAGACAGAAATAAATGAACAATTTTTGAGTCACAATATTTTTAACTCATATAGAGATGATGAAGATAGTAAATATTTGGCTATATCACATCTCCTTGAGAAAGGTAGTCAGCATACAAAAATGCAAGTAAAGCATTTGAGGCTCCATCACGCTACTTACAACCAATGTAACAAAAAAGCATTCTAAATTAAAGGAAAAGCATAAATAATTTTCATGAATGAGAGGTTTAATCTAAATCCTGCAAGTCTAGATGGACACTTGATTGCCTTCTTTAATGATCGTTTTTATAAGTGTGAAGTTTGTGTTATAAACGTGCAAAAGTAAGCTTCTTGAGAGAATTTTGCACCAACAGTCAAGGAATATGACTATTTAGTGTTGAAAATTTGTTGCACTACAAATAAGAACATATCTTCTTCAAAGCTTGAACTAGATAGATTGATTATAGATTATTAGTTAGTTTAAGCCTCCCTATCCGCAACAAAGGCAATCCAAAGAGAGGAAGGAAGAAGGCACCATTTAGTATGGAGTTTAGGGAATGCGGAATCCATGCAGAAAGGGCATAGAAACAGTCAAATAAGAAAGAAGTTCATGAAACAAGATCAAAGTTGAAGAAGAAAGTAGTAGGTGTTGAATAAATAGGACAGCAGTGAACCGAAAAGAAGTTGGTCCGTAACAAAACAAAAACCTATGTTATTTTAACAAAAAGAAAGCCTCCCTAACCTTTAGCTTGGGCCCTCACATTGTTCCCCTGGGAGCGCTAATTCCCATAGATACAATAATTGTATCCCCCTGAGGGGTTCAAAGCTTGAACTAGTAGGAAGTCAGTCATAGACTAAGAAAATACAATGTTGCATCTTCAATCCACAAAACAAAGACATTTTTGTTTTTCTTAAACAACACCAAAATAGCTAAAAAAAGATAAATCCCATCAATCCCCCAAACAGTACTTGGTAACCATCTAGGGAAGGGAATGAAACACAAGGGACAAAGCTTTTAAAATGTACCCATAGAATACCATAGCGTTTGAAGGCCATTGAAATAAACATCAAAACGTAGAAGTAGCACAGAACTCACTGAGCAATGGCACTCATCTTCCTGAAGTGTGTGAGCCTGGGCCGGCAGCGAGCGAGGTGCAGAGACCCAGTCTGCTGCCACCCTGTGTCGTGTCCCTGCCTTGTGAGCTCCTGCACCAGGTCCTGGGTGTTCCTCTGGGTCTGCATCTCCACCTTGCTCAGCTTCACACCGCCAAGGAAGCCCGAGCCCCGCCATGATGACTCGCTCCCTAAACTGACGTCCTCTCAAATTTACCATCTTTTCATACAGTTAACAAATAAAGATGAGGCAGAAATCCATCTCTAAAGAGAAACAAATGTTGGCAATAAAATTAAACTCTTAAAGTTGACTCTAGACAGATGACTTCTATGGGAAGGGTTAGTTAAGAATATAAATGCTCCAATTTTTAATTGTGCAAGAAAATTTTCAAGGCAATGCTGCAAATTTGTCTCATTAGGCTCCCTGAGCAATGAATAGCTGCTATCAACTGGAAAACTAGACTTGATAAGACTAGAACACCTTCTCATGAAGTTGACAGTATTTTCAATTGCAATCATACTTTAGAATAACAACCATATCCTGATTTCAGTAAATAGTTGCATGAAATTTAAGTATAATTTCACACAGAGGTTTTGAAAAAATAGATGGCATTGACTTTTTTTCTTATTTAAGATATGTCTCATTAATTTTATTATTCATCAATTTCATCCCTCTGTCAATTTATAAGTTTCAACATTTCCAGTAGTACTACTTGCATACAATAAAAAATATGAAACATATTAGCTGTTCAGGTCATGAAACAAGCCACATTTTGAATGTACACTAAATAAAAATACACTGCAATAATCATAGCATTTTTGATACTTGCTTTCACAAGTAGTGAGCTATGTGGAAATTCCTTACAAGAAATAAGTTTGCTCAGTCAATAAATAATTGAATTAACTCATTCCAAACAGCAGAACTATACATAGCTCATCCCAAAAATGGTCCCATTCAGCAGCCCGTCTATATTTGGTCGCCGTTTTATTCCGCCTGCTACACAAATGCAGTGGCTACAATATAAAGACTGCATACAAAAAAGTGTTGTCTGGCATCCTTTTCAGTTCCTCAGACAATTATAAGCAAGTTGAACGATGAGTTCAGTGTTTTGCTAGAAGTGAATGCGGGTGGGGCGTGATTGCAGGGCAGGAGGGGTAGCAGACTTGCTCCTCTACCTGCTTTGCTATCATTTCCTTGCTGGTTTTCCCAGTTGTGTGGAAATTTATCATCCTCTAATAATAATAATAATAATAATAATAATAATAATCTCCTCTAATAGTAAAATAGAATAACAATTTCATTTAAGAACTTTTACATGCTTTTATAAGCAAAATACTTTTATGCATTCTGTTTATTGTATCTGAAAAATCAGTTATAACATTCAGATGTACCATTCCATCTGTGATTGTAAAAACACATTTGCGGTCTATCAACATACCTATAATTTTTACGTCAGTACTCAAGTCACCTATCAAAAAGAAAAATCTGATGCAAGTCTAAACTTTGGAAATCATTCAAATTTAAATTTATTCCTCTCATTTTTTATAAACCATTCCAAATTAACCATTATAAATTTGCCGTTTTCATTCCTACATTCTAAAGAATAAGTCAACTTGATCGTATTAAGTGGCAGAAACTATATATAGTCACAAGCACATTACATCCATTTAGCGGCGCGACTATTTATAGTGAGGAGAAGTGACTGTGTTGAACAGCGGCAGCTACTATATATAGATAATTGATCATTTCAAAATTTGTGCGCTTCGGTAGATACCCTGCCGTTTGGAATGGGTTAATGCTTTATTCATGAGTCCAAAATCGAGTTGATTTTACAATAACTTGAGATAACAAAGTTAAAAATGTCCTGATAACTAAGCACTGGAATGAGCAATGCACCAGCTCACCAATCTTTATCAATAAGAACGACATCATTTGCCCAGCCAAGTTTGGCCAGGTGATAGAGCAAGGCAGAGCCAACCATGCCTCCCCCACACACCACAACTCTGGCATTCTTGGGTGGGCTGGAACTTATTGTCACAAGGTCGCTCAAAGATCCTGCCCACAAAACATAATTAGATTGGATAAGTTAGTTTAATCCTCTCTAACCACAACAAAGGTAATCCAAAAAGAGGAGGCACCATTTACTATGGAAATAGGGCATGATGAATCTACGTATGTACAAAATGTATTCCCACCCAAAACCCCCAGCACGTAGAAACAGCAAAATTGAATAGATGATTATAAAATGAGAAAACAGTTTAAAAGTTGAAGCAGAAAGTCAGAGATGCTAAAAAAAGAAGAGCAAAAAAAATGATCCATAACAAAACAAAAAATTATGTTTGAACACAAGGAAAGCCTACCTAACCTTCAGCTTGAGAACTCACATATCCCTCTTGGGAGTACTATCCCACAAACACAATAGTTACATACCATTTAAGAGGGCCATGAAAGAGTATACATACAAAATTTTTCAATATAATCCAGATGTGTATTGTTTTTTCATATTTAATAGCAGTCAATGTTAATTAGGTTGAGGACTCAAAAATGAAAACAGTACAATAAAACAAGCACAGATTTGTACAAACTGGAAAGAATTTTCCTCAATGATTCCATCCAAGAAAAGTAAACTTGTAGCATTACAGATATTGATACGAATGATATTTTCATTTGCACATACACATTGTTCAAAGTAAAAGAATACAGTATATGAATACGTTGTTCAAGATACTAAACATCATCTCACTCTACTTCACAATTTATATTTTAATCAGTAGAATATCAGAAGGAAAAACATAAAATATTTAAATCGGTTGCAGTAAGAATATACAGTCGTACCTCGGTACTTGACCGCCTCGTTACTCAACCAAAAAATTCGAGTGGAAAATGCATCGGACCTCGAACAGACTTTTGGTTCTCGATTAGCCGAGTCGACCCGAACGCGCTCCTCGGCCCCTCTCGGCCAGCAGGTAAGCGTCAGTTCGACTCGGACCGCCAGCAGAGTAAGACGTCCGCAGTGTGTTTGAGCATTTCTTCCCGGATTTAAACTTTTTTTATGTTGCTTTAGCTCTAGGAAAATTGGTTTCAGTGTTCGAACAAATCGGTGCTCGACCACCACCTCAGAACGGATTGTGGTCGAGTACCGAGGTACGACTGTACAAATATTTCAGAAATTTCTTGAACATTTTTTGACTCAAAGTAGAACACTGATGCAAATGTTGCAAACTAACACAACTTGAAGAACTAGTATCACTTCAAACTTTAAATGGAAATTACAGTCCTCAGTAGTAACTACAATTTGCACAAGCAGTAATGAGTCAAGCAAAAATATCAAAGCTACTAAATGAATTTCATGAACTTGAAAAATTCTCAATGTATTAACCCACCATAATTTGTTGAAAGATAATCATCACCAAACTCAAGTCCAAACGGAGGTCCAAATCCTCCTCCCCCTGCGCCAGATGATCCGTCCCCTTCCAGCTTGGCTGAGGCACTTGCACGGAAGCCCCTCCTGAACAGCTGCTTAGAAGGCTCACAAGTGATCACTTTGCAGCTGCTCAGAGCTCTATGACATCCCTTTAATAGCTGTTTGTTGATTGTTAGAGCCATTTTTGCTCTTTTACTTACAAACAATAAGCTAAGAATAAAATCTGAAACAAACACAAAAATGAAGACTAAATACTGAAGCTAGCAACAAATTATGCAGTACAACTACATAGAAAAATAGATTAAATTACACGTTAGTTCAAGTATCCCTAACCACTAAAAAAAGAGCGTATCAAAGAGAGGCAGGAGGAAGGCACCATTTAATATGGATATTAGGGAATGCGGAATCTATGCAGAAAAGCATAGAAACAGTAAGTTGGGAAAGAAGTTCATTAAGCAAGATAAAAGTTAAAGGAGAGAGTAGTAGGTGCTGTAAAACAGAAGAGCAGTGAACCAAAAAAGGTGGTCCTTAATATAGCAAGAACTATTTTATTTCAACAAAAAGAAGTCCTACCTAACTCTCAGCTCTGGCCCTCACATATTTTCCTCCTGGGAGAGCTAATTCCCATTGAAACAGTAGTTGTATCCCCCTGAGGGGTCATAGAAAATAAACGTTTAAACAGGATTACTATCACTTTGTTGAACTAACTTTATCACAAGGTGGGAAGTATGAGAATAAACACTTTTTACCCAATAAACGTCTAGTCAGAAATGTTTCATTGAAATGTTTTAGCAAAATGCCAGACTTGCAATTTTCATGCGGCCACAAAGGTCTCCTGATATTACGACCCTAGGTTTCTACCTCTGAGGATACTATAAGAGTTTGGTTAATAAAATACCAATTGATTTCAAAGAAGACCTCATCAGTAGAATTCTTAACACCTACACAAGGATTTGTAAAACTTGTAGTGTCTTCAATTGCATCCAACAATCATTGCACTGATGTTTGAATACTGACATTCAACAAAAGAGGGCCATATTGAATCTTTTTGATAACAATTTAACCTAATATGAAAATCAATTTCATGTGTTCAAAATAAAAATGCTTTTCTCACTTCTACATTTCATATCACTGCTATTCTAGAAGAATGAATTTTCCTCTGTACATTTAAAATTTTAAGTCTTTGTAACTTGAAACAAAGCATTTTTAACCACTCCATTTTTGACTAAGAAAGGTTTGTTTCAACAGTAACAACCTCATGTTAAAGTTTGCTCACGCACTGGTCAATCTATACATGGAAATAACCAGAAATAGAAGTACAGTTTGGGAAAAATCTGTACAACTGATTTAAAAAATGAATTATGCACTGATTTCCAGTTATTATTTAAAATTTTTAATGTAGCAAGCCAGTTAAAGACAGCGTCCCCCATCCGGACCTTCTTTTCATTATTGAACCTAGAGCAATGAAATTTGGTATACTGATAGGAAATGCAATTGGGGAATCATTTGTCATTTGTGAAAAAATGCTTTTTCCCCATAGAAAACTATATTTTGGGGGGTTTCTCAAAATGCATCTCCTCCAACAGTTTTAGAGTAAAAGTGATGATTTTGGTATCATTGGATGCGGAAAGACGGGGACATTCCAGAAAGTCCTATACTGTTCCCCAAATTTTCAGTTTAAGTAAAAAAAAATTGAAAAAATTGAAAAAATCAGGAGCCAATTGTGGTTTCGAAAAATACGGATTTAAAACATCATAATTTTCGAACAAAAATTAATTGTGAAGTCAATTAGGACTTCCTGAAAAGCCCTCGGCTTTTCGCATCCAATGATTTTGAAATCATCACTGTAGCTTAAAAACTCTAGGAGATGCATTTTGAAACCCCAAAGGCCATTGTTTACATTATAAGCAAAACAAAGAAACATATACAATTGTTACTGATAATTTGTAAAAATTTTTGGTTCAGGTTAGACCTCTGAAATCATTACGGAGTAATGCAGACATAGTAAATGGCATAGCAACTTTGCGCCATGAAGAAAGTGCCAAGGGGGAGGTGTAACATGATAAAGTACCA
>JACJUY010005338.1:39110-52523 GCA_014220935.1 Platorchestia sp. MABIK | reverse complement strand
CAAAAAGTAGAGGCCTTCCTTTTAGTTGCTCTTTATGCAAAGCTAACAATCATGTTAGCCCTCTCTGTCCTAAATTTGTAGGTTTTTCTTCTCTTGCTGCCGCATCGTCCTGACGGTTGAAGGCGCGCCTTCAACCGTTCGAAAACCCAGCTTATCACCTTGAAGAGGGTAGTAATCGCTAAACTCTTTATAACTCATACTATCATTAAATTTTTTAACCTGCACATAGAAATGAAAATTAGGTGGACATGAAGGCTGAAATAAAAAAATTTACAGATGCTTTCCCATAACAACAAAAATGCAGAGACTTTCTGAATTCACACCAGATATAAGTATAAAAAGAATCTCCCTAAATATCAAGACAGCTTTCATATCACTGTCTGCTTCAGTCAATACTAATATGTTCTTTCTTGCATTGAGATCTTCTGATGATCACTTCATCACAAATCCACATTTTTCACTAGGGAGCTTGAATGCAGCAAATGTGGTTTGGAACTTAATTGAAATTTCATTCACAAAAAATTGTTCGCATGAGCCAATGTTAATGGGGTTAGAAAAACACTACCCAGTTCCTTCAATCTTGAAATTATGGCTATTGCAAACACATCTATTGATGTATGAGCAACAATGCTTAAAAATCATGGTCCACAAACGGATAATTGGCCCAAAATCCAAAATACGCTTTGGATAATGCCTCAGGTAATGGTGCTTGGGATTTATACCATTCAAAGGGAATGTCTTTTGTAAGTCAAGATAGGTTATAATTAAAACATTCAAGTAAGCAATATCCCTTAGTTTTCTTTGGACCACAGAAAAACTCAACAATATCCCAAAACAGTAGAGAGTAGCACCAAGTAGAGTCTCGTGAATTCATAACTTTGTTGCAAAGTGTGAATGCCATCAATCGTAGTAAGCACCAGTTTTTAGCAGCATGCCTTCCTAACTTCTTTCCCGATTCGCTTACTTCACTGGGTTTACATTTATTTCCTCTGAAGTATTGAAAACTTTCCATTCATTCAATCAATTCCTCATTAGACAACCATTTGTTTAGTCAGACTAAATCTTAAATGAAAACAGCAGTCATAGTTCCTCAACCTCAAATAGGACATGACCCAGACATGGAGGTAACCCAGGCTGACTAACATGATAATATGACAGAACATTAAATCCAGAGTTCAATTGAACACCTCTGACATAGTTCACTCCTTTTGAAAGCCAAACAAGATCTAATTTGTAACTTTCAACTGTTTTATATGGTCCAATAGTCAATGAATTTTGCTCAATACCTTGTTCTGAGTAAAGGAATACCTACAAAATAGTTGTGTAAATCCTCTAACACACAATGAGGGGCAAAATTGTCTCCAGTAATCCAGTGAATCCTGTTTTTGCTAAACTTAGTCCCATCTTATTTGAAATCCTGCAGGTCGTTCACCCAATATTCAAAAATATCCTCCTACCCAAAATAGTTGAAATGGTTCCTGTTTATTGCAAAACCAGAAAGGTATGGTCAGCATTAGACTTTAAACTTGAGCAAAGCATATTGCAAACCTCAAAAGCATCTTGATGGAGAATGAGTTCAAGAGAATTATCATGCCTAAATGAAGGATTTGACGTCTGGTACGTCATTTTCCTTAGCCAAGTTACCAACTACCCTAATATAAACAGATTCATTATGGAAAGATTTTTAATCATACACTAGGCTTCTACATACAGGAATAAAACTGAAAAGTTAATTTTTTACACTGAGCATTATTTTCTTCTTTGATTTAAAATGGTTGAACACAATTAAAAAATTTTCCAATGTTGTGCTACACTTGAAGTCAGGGCTAAAATTGTCTGTGTATGTAAATGTAAACAAATCAGCTGTTGGAAATAGTTATTTAATTTTGTTAACATTATTATCAAGAATGTCAAATTTACTTTTAAATACGTTGATTGTATTTGGTCACAGAAATGTGTGTCCTTGTTGGTGGATTTCAAGTAATTCTTCCAACCATATGATGAAAGTAATAATTTTGCCTGTAATTTGAGATAAAATAAAGCAAGGTTTCCAAAATCAAATGCTTCTATATAATATCAATAAATATTTTCATCACTATTTTTTCCATCTGTCTCATTAGTCTCAGTTTTATCTCTGGTACCAGAGACATCAAAGCCAATTTCACCAGCTGAAAGTGCTACTGAATGAATATAAACACTGCATTCATTTACATCAAATGATATTAAATATTTTAAAGCAACCTGATCATGACAATATCCACTATGGGCTCTTCAATGATATCTTTCATAACTGGAAAATTTTTGAGACTAATTCATCACAATCTTTCATAGGGACCTAATTATTTTACCATCTTTTATATGGTCACTGAGATGTCAAAGCAGAACATTAAAATGAAAACAAATTTGATTGTTTGTAACTTGCACCACAAAAAAGTATCTGGAGTTCTCTGATGCTCCTCTTTGGATACCATTAGACAAGTTTTTTCCATGTCCTCATAAAAAATTCACTTGGAATCCAGAAAAAGATTTAAATTTCATGGGATATTAATTTGTCACAAGAGCATGAAAATGCAGCAGTGCACAAGTTTTCATGAAATGCAAAATGACTTACACACAATGCAAATAATTTTGATATTTTTCCACACAGTGAACAATTACTACGGTGCTTCAGACTAACCTTTCAACAGATTTTTATTCTGTACTCTGTGATATATTTTAGAGCATTTGAGAATACTCAAATCAAATCCCAATTTAGGCTATCTGTAGGGCATATATGTTTCCCATAAATTTCATAGCCGGTGAATCTACTCCTATTTTCTGATTTAAGTTGACAATTTAAAGCATTTGAACTAAGAAGAGCAGCATGATCAGAAAAGGTTTAGTTAATATAAACTACCAAAGATCAATTTCCAACAAAATTCGTCAAATTTGAAATTCGAAAGGTTCATAGGTAGAATTTAGGGATGAAAATATTGCTCATCAAAATTCTCACAAGACTCAATACCTGCAGTTATACTATATGTGTGAGTAGATTAACAAGAACACAGCCTGAGCTTTACGATGATCACCGGTAAACGTAGGATGATTAAAACCCCAACTCGTAAGGTCTATATGCTGACTACTAATACAAGAGAAGGAAGAATTTTCAAATTATTAAATGGTGACGATGAGAACGAAACCAAATTACTGAAATGCATTACAAACATGATTTCAACATAGTTTTCTCTCGCGCACAATTCCACCTGCTGTTCAACTTGCCGCGCAACCGCGCTTGCTTTGGGAAATGGGTTCCAATACTCTTCATACATGGTAAACTTCTCATTGATTAATTTACCAATACATTCCTTGTAAGAAAACATTTGTATACAAACTCTTCTATTTTTTTAATTCGTGATTTTTATTAGAGCTACATAAATTAAGGACGAACTGTGCAATGATGGGATAAACACCTTAGAACTAATTTTTTCGAGCGGATATTTTAATCTTTAACGTTGTAGAACCTAAATTAACACATCTAAAGTCGATGTAGGACAAAAACGCAGTTGATGTAATCAATCAATAACTAGAGTGATCATTCGGGTTTTCATTATGCGAATGAATGTTCCTAGATATTGATTATTTCAATTATTTCACACATGTTTTTTATTGTATGAACAAAACACACCTCATGGAGTTCATGGTAACTGATCAAAATTTGTTCAAGTCATTTAAGCTCAAACTGAAGTAAATTTCTTTAGTAAAATTCATTGATATGAAATCTACTTGTTGTTGCCTATAACGGTGTTCTACCGTAACTGTATTCAGACCCGGTGTTTTACTGTGCAATATGCCTGACAGTAAAATACTGTGATTTATTCGGTGTTTAACCGTGAAATTCACGGAAATTTTTTACAGTGAGGCGATTACAAACAGAAGTGATTATATACATGCAGATAATTCTAAGTTTGAGCATTTGTAACGATTGTAACGAAATCCAACGAATAAGCTGAAGAAAAAACTTATCGAACTCATTTCTACTGTTAATGCCGCTCCAAATAACTATAACTTAAAAACTCGAAGGGTACTATCAGCCTGTGTACATTTACGGAAAGGCTAAATTCATAAGAATCAGAATGATACTTCGTAAGGCCAATAATGTCTCAGATTTCTGCCGTAACCTGTCTCGTGCATGTCCAACGCCGTCAATAAAATTATTTCACTGGACATTCCACGGAAATATATGCTACGATTAAACGACAAAATTCATTGCTTTGCTACGAAGTAAAACCACGAGCGGTATATTAGCCTCATTGGATGTCGAGTCCTTGTTTAGAAAAGTACCCGTTTACGATACTATTGAGATAATTTTAGATTGTGTGAAAAATTAATATAATTAATAATAGTGAAGACCGTTCTCCACCTAATCTGTTTCCACGTCATGCATTGAAAGAGCTCCTTACAATCTACACAACTGAAGCCTCTTTTAAGCAACAATCGATAGAAGTTTTTTCCGCCTAGTAGATGGCGTAGCAATGAGTCCCCCTTGGAACCCAATTTGGCCAATTTCAACATGGCCTACGTGGAAAATCTGAAAATTAACTCTATGCCTGTTAAGCCAACACTGTACTATAGATACGTAGATGATATTTCATTGAAGTAGAAGGGGTTGAGCATTTGGAGAGGTTAAAGAAATTGATGACAGATAAATCAGTGTTGGATTTCACGTACGAGTTGGGCGTGTATGAGAATATGCCAGTTTTAGATGTCTTGGTTGAAGCTTCGCACAGTACTTTTCATAGATCAATGTGCATATGTCAAGCCTTTTTCTGCGGGAGAAACTATAAATTAAGACTGCGATACTCCCCTAGTTTACAGTGACACACATTCTTTAATAAGTAGAGCCTATAATGTGTGTAACAGCTGGGCTAGTTTTCATTCTGAGATGCTTCGAGTTAAACGCTTGCTACTCAATAAGAATTTCCATAATTCTTTGATTGACAAAACTACTGCTAACTTTTTGAACCGAATCCTGAGCACTAACAATAGTACTTAGCGTAATAAACGTCATACTAAAATTTTTTATGAAAACCATATGCACAATAATGACAAAGTTGATGAACGAGTCTTCAACAACATTGTCAAGACCTTTGTTGAACCTGTAGATTTAGATACAGCAATTAAAGCCTGTGTATTAAAAAAACGTAAAATCAGTGATCTCTTAGTACGAAATAATGTTTCCAGATCCAGGGTCAATAACCTAGAGAGAGTCAGTGTAACACATATATTAATTTAAGTGTAAGAGAAGAGCATGCAAATCTCTTAATAAATGTTACATTGGCATGACTAGGATGAGCCTAAAACAAACACTAAATGTGCACAAATATCAAGGCTCTATTTTTAATCATTTACGTATTGATCGTAGTTGTAATCCCTCGCATGAAGATTTTTTTTCAAACACAAAAATTCTATGTCACGAAAAATTCTATATATCACACATGCTTAAACCGGCCTTCAACGAAAGTACTAATGAATTTTTTGCTCTGAAGCTATTCAATAGGACTGTAGCCTAAAAGTTCGAAGCTGTACGTCGTTCTTCCATTTCGCCTGTGTCTCTGGTGTAATGAACATGTAACTGCTGGGCATTATTAGCTAGTCTGCTGGAGGTTAATATTCCTACAGTGCAAAAAATAACTCCTCTCTTGTCGTCCTACAATTTGACTGCCTGTGTTTTTACTGGGTCTGATTTTGCTTTAACGATTGATTTACATTTTTATCAATGTGACTGTATGTAAATATGATCTGTTTTATTTTTTCGGCCAGAAGATGATAGTTTCATCGAAACGTTGCGTTTTGTAGACTGACAAAGGTTTAGATTTTAACTATTGACATTGGGACAGTAGAATATTTTGAGTAATTTTAATTTGTTTTTAACACTTGAATACCTTGAAATAGGCGATAAATTCTTGGTAATTAAGGAGATGGACAGGATTTTATCAAAACATTTTCAGTGTAAGCTGATATTTCAGTGAAAAATGTACAGACGCTCGGCAAGTACTTGGCGTTTGGAAGTAAGGGATTCTTCGATTTTCTTCTTTAAGCAGTTATTTAAAACTTACACTCAAACCAATCCTCATTGATTTATCGGAATTGAATGAGTTATATCTGCCTAACTTCCTAATAATTTTATAAAGAAAACAATAGCTCCTCAGGGAACCGCACGTTACTAAATAATACCTCAATTATTACTTTAAAAATGCAAAGTATGAATGGCTTGAAATCCAGCTCATCATTGATGCTGTCAAATCATGTTTGTAAGGAACGTACTTTGTAAATCACCTTAGAGTGAACACTGGAATAGAGTAATATTCTTAACACCAAAAGCTTTTCTTTTCTAAACAGATGTGTAAATCCATATTGCAACTAAAAAAGAATTTTAAAAGGCCCTATGTACTATGATTTTTTTCGAACCGTAATTCATTGGAACATCTATAACAAAATTGTGAGAAACAATTGGACGTACGTTTGTTTCTATTACCGACATCGTTTCCGTCTAATTATCCGCTACTAGTGATCAACCGGACAGTTTCTGACTCAAATCAAAGTTGGTGCTGCTAGCATAAGCAGAACATTTGTCGGTTCAGTTCTTTTGCATGAGTAATCTAATCAAACAGTAGCAACCAGTATTTGCCAATTCCTTTTCTTCGTTTATTAAGAGCTCTGTGATATCCCGAGCAATGAATTCGGTAAATTGAACAAAGACAAATATTAATCGTTTCCTTCATTTAATGGTGATGGGATTCTTTCACTCTTGTTATAGTTTTCTCCACTACTCCTTCCTTGTTACTTGTAAGGTTTCATTCCAAGCGTGGTCAATCTTATGTATGTTGGATGATATAATTTCTACAATAAGCATTAACACTGTCTGTCGTTTCCAAATTAGTCAACGCGAGGGTATTCGTTGTTCTCCGAATGTAGTACGCCTCTAAAGAAGAAATAGTTCCTTGATTTGAAAGCAGCAGCCAGGAAGTTGGGTTTGAAGGCATTAAAATTCATCTTGCTCGAAGGTCCACTGTATTAAGTTGTACGTCCCGGAGCGTTGACGAGTAGCAAAAGTGTTTTGTAATTAAAAGTGATTCACTAGTAGTAAATTTTGATGCATGAATTGTATCAAATTAAAATTAGACATAGCCATCTTTAAGGTATTACTATTAGCTAACGCTAGGATTGCGAGTAACCGTATTGACTACAACATACGTAAGTATCGCTTTGAATGCAACATCGAACCCATCCTTGAAAACCTGCTACTCATTTTAACCAGAACACCTTGAACACTTGAACGATGAGCATCTCAGAGGCCAGAGCTAATTATTTCTCCGGTTTTAATGATAAACCCCTACTGTGATTTAGCTGCAAGCGGGAGGAGATCACCGTCCTGATGTGCTACTAAGGTTTCAACATTAACAAGTGCCGACAGTCGTTTAGCTTGCTTCCCTACGTCCACCACGCGATCGTGAAACTTCTACGCGGGGTATTTCGGGCTTACGTTCAGGATCCATCTTTAGTTCGTCTCGTCCGCGTCTAGCTAGAGGTTGGTTACTGGTAATCTTGGAGCAGGCTTTCCGGCGATGGTCAACTGAGATAATTGACAACCCACATTTACTTGGTTTACGATTACCATTGCTATATAATTAACCGACGTACTGATAAGTATTGCTATAAAACTAGCCTGCGTGCTTATAACTGTCACCATTCATTAGTTACTTTATATTAATCATCCCTTAGATTTTCAACCAGGAAACAAGAGATGGAGTTATAGGCGGAGGTCGTGCGTTGTCCTCCAGTAACGGGATAACTAATAGTTTATTATGACTCCCCGGTGGCTATTTTCAAGTAGAATCATCTTCCTTGTATACCCCAGTGGTGTTTACACGTAACTTTACCAAATTAAATTACTCCTGGCTGATGCTCACTTTTAATACCATTCCTTCCCCAAAAATTTTGGAATGGAATTAGAATTGTCTTGAGACCTTCAGTTAAAATGGTTTAAGTAGATCACGGCACCGTCAGGGCCCTCTCGACGAAAGAGAGATGAAAAGCTGAAGACAGTGGCCACGACACCGGCCACACTCAGGAGAATGTAGATCTTACGGAGCAGGCTAGTTAAAATTGCAGAAAAGTACAGGTGGTCAAGTCAGGTGGAAGGCTGGTAGGCAACGACCCTGATGCTGTGGCAAAGACTGTACAGGTTGACTATTCTTCGGTGCATTTGAGAAGAAGATAACTTTATTTTGAAGTACACCGAATGGTTGCGCCTTTGATTAATTTAATACATTTTTGTGACATTACTTTGATTTGATTGTCTAAATTTTAAGGGAGCTATTTATTTAGTGTTACGTTTGCTAAAAAAGAATTCCCAAAGAAAAGTTGTAGTTTTTCTACAATTTTGAAGGAATTTTCTAGTCTGCATTGGTAGATATATTGCAAGTAATTCCCAAATAGCCAAGCAAGTCTCCTTGACAATGCCAGTTACGGTAGATACTCCAAGGCGGAAAGAAAACGCCAATGACCTGAATGATGATCCCGTCGCCAAAAATCTGCAATTAAAAAAAATAGTATAAAAAGTACTTGGGTATTTGCTTATTGGTAAGAATCAAATCGTGAGGAACTATCCTTCTTTACTCAATATTTTTGACGATTTCTTCGGTACACATTTTGCTCTTTTCGTTTTTTCTTTTTTCAGTTAGCGAGGTCAAGGACCGCCTGAAATGGCTAAAAGATGCCACGAGAAAGGAAGTGAATTCACTGCCGAAAACGAAATCTGGTGCCCCAGCCTTTAAAAAATACTCTCAGATTACCTGGCCCAATTTTACAAAGCTTCTCTTCATGAAAGATGAATTCATAGGACGTACAATGACATCAAGTCACCCCGAGAACGAAAAATGCAGCGGACAAGACTACGATGACCAGAGCTTCGATGACACAAACGACCAATGGAGGAAAATGAGGGGCAAGATCTGGTGGAGCAAGCACTCCAGGCCTCTGGAATACCCTCAATCGGAAACAGGTGTCCAAGCGAGGCATCGGCTATACCTCTGCTAGTACAGGTTCGCAGTCAAAGCTGAAAAGGTACATAAAAGCATGTTCTGACAACATTGAGCAAGGAAAGCTCAATCTATTGAGAAAATCTTTGCAATTACGAAGCAGAAAATGGAAGAAAAAAAAGATCCATTGGAAGGTTTCGTTATGGATTTGGCCAATGACCTAAAGCAAATTGAAGACAGAAGACTTCTCATACAAACTAATCTGGAATTAAAGCAAATAACTTCGAAGGCATTACTGAAACAAATAGACACCAGTTGTGTCCAGAGAGCCTCTCACGTCCAGCAAACATTTCAAATTATGTCCCATCTAACCAATATGATGGCCCAAAAGATCCAACAGTATATTCTTCAGCGCATTCGCCTGATGCATGGTAATTGTTTGAATAGGAAAATGCCTAATAAATAAATTAGAATCCTTTTGTAAAGTGTGACCTACAGTAGTTTCAAGGTTGTGCCAGGTATGCAAAGTCAGTATTTGTCAGTATTTTTCATTATGCTTTTTCTAGCACAACCCTGAATTTCTAAAGGTAACGATTTTATTTACACTAACCTTACATTCACCACAAGACGCTCTTCCGTTCCAATTGGCCTACGAAATCCTGTAGTCATGTAAAATGATACAACCTTTATTTAAAGACTTTAATTTTGAAATGAAAATGATGGTAAAGATAGCCGATTTAAAAATTATTTTAATACGTAAACGTTTCGCCTTTAGGCTCAAGTCATTATCAACACCTGCACAAGCGAATTGAAATACAATAAGTACGACATGGCTAAAAGACAAAAGAATATAACTCAAAATTAATAGTGTTGCAAAGAAAAGAAAAGAGAGATTATAATGCAATTATTTTTGACCCTCAGGCTTTTTCTAACTGGAATGATGACAACATTGAATTTCGTGCTGGTTTCAATTGTTTGAAGGGATTGTAAAGAGATTCTAGTACATGAAGGTCGCTTCTGTTTGCACAAAAACTTGAAAAAAATCAATTTGCTTACTATTACAATACACTGCATTACGTGATCCCAAATGGCTGAAAATGATGACTTAGCTAAAACTCTACCCGTTCTGCAGCTCCTACCAACGAGTTCGAAAAATTTTGTTCTAAAACTCCGATGGGTGCAACCAACACAGCTAGACCCACACAGCGGGCAACAATACTGATAGATTATTCGAGAGTACAGATCACTAGACAGACGGCCTTTGAATTTAAAAAACGATCCTTTACTCTAGTACTTTGCTTAAACTACTTTGCTTTACCCGTATCCTCAATTAAAATTTGTCAATTATCACTGAATGGCAAATTTGTCTTATCTTTTCGAAATTTTTCCTTCAAAACGGGATTTTAGTACATCAAAACTTCCTGGTTTCATCCGTAAATATTCAAAGAATCGCGATTCATCTCTCCTCTGTTTTTCGAAGAGATGGTGGTATTCGCCATAGCGATCTCTTCTTGCGTTGATGGGATGGATCCAGAATTTCCGTTTTTGTTTCTTGCCGTCGAGCAATAAGAACGCTCTCACGAAATCCTCCATAGCGACTGATTTTTGTGTAAGTAGCTCTGTTCCGCTTACATGTCAACACACGCTCCGCTTGTAGTGTGTACGCACCAAGGAAGTTGGATAAATGGAACCGGCATCGCTATCTTTTGCCAGTCAAGCTAGTGAAGCCACTTCTGCTGTCCCAAGCCCCGCACACCCGGCATTTGGCCCCAGTTGTGGAGGTGGTGTTGCAGTGGAGGTGTACCACCACCTCCATCATCAGAGACTGAAGACCATGCTGTGAAATGGCAGACTTGCGCTACTCTGTGCTATACGTATTTTTTCTTAGGCATATATTTCAAATGCGTCCTTGCTGAATGATAAAGAAAAACAACATTTACATAAAAATTTATTTAGCGACTTCCATCCAGTTGTGTAAAGAAATGAATAATTACATACGCTCTACATACCTGATTTTTTCTTCGTGTTCTAAGTTAATAAAGAACATTTATACAACCATACAATAATTTCATTTTGTTGCACACAGCAAGTTTAATAGAATATATGCATTAAATTTACCTACCTGAAAATGAAGTTAATTTATTTGAAATCTGACGGTTAAAGTTTTTCTGTTTATGAATGGTTTCGTTAAATAGTTTAGTAGGGTGATGACATCTTAAAGTAATATATTCAGATAAAACAATTTCACTAAAAAATAAACATGACTATGTGGAGGATCAACTTAGAAACAGTGGTTGTCAATTGAAGTGAACAGTTTCTTTTCAACACAAATACGAAGTGTAGAAATAAGCATTTTTTTCTAGTTGTAAGTATTAGGATTCTTACACATAGCAATATCTTGCTGACATTTCTTTTCAGCTATTGAACATATGTCAATTACATCATTTGATGGATAGGTCAAGTGCACTTTCTCTTTAAGATCAATGAACTTTAAGGAATCTTTATTACCAGCATTTCGACATCGGGCAATTATACATGATTCGCAACGAAGAACATTTTTTAATTTTCTCCTGTAAAAGAAATCTTCCTATATAAGAAACATCATAAAAATACACTGAATTAGAATAAAAATTCAAACAATTTTCTACATATTTGGTACATGTATCCTCTTTGCATGAATCGTTGCGTTGAACATCGTCAGACATTATTCTATTTTTAGAACACAAATTGTTAAACACTGTTATAGCGCAAGATGAGATTAATGAAGATGGGTTACTTCTACTAGATGCTGTCAAAATTGTTAAATCTTCAAAAGACGGGCAGTAACCATTAAGAACATCTTTTGTTTCTTTGTGAACAAAGAGACATTTATGGGAACAAGCAAATTTTTTTGAAGTTGGGTTGTTATTGCAATCATCTCTGCTTTCAATTTTCCAGAAAATAAATTTTAAATCATCTCGACTTATTTTATACTTAAGTAAAAACACATGCCCAGTTTTACAATTTTGTGGAACAAGTTATTAATGCTTTCAATTCGAATTGAAAATCCTTTAAATCCTGTTTTCCTGACTGACTCGCACATTAGGTTGACAGATGTTGGGCAGCTAAGTGATGTTATTTACTAAGTGTCTTCATCATGGGTAGAAAATACATTGCAGGCATTGTTTGAGTTGATAGGTTACTTACATCCACATGACAAATTATTTCTAGAATTTAATTTGTCAAATTCACTAATAAATTTTATTGTTGCCTCACTACCGCTAAAACCGTCCATATTAGGTTTTAGACAAATTGTTATCCATCTGCAACGAAATCAATTAAAAGTTGAGCAGCAAGTTTGAGATTCATCTTTTCTTAAGTAGTTTATGTGCTTTAATTTCAACTTCTAGCTAAATGTATTCATGTTGAAATTTGTAATTCATTAAATTTCTGTACGTACACGTGAAAACTTAGGTCTGAATCTTTTTTGAAAGTACTACTGCACTTGTGTATAATGCATGAGCTCGGCATGTTGGCAAAGTAGTCCTTGAACGCAGCATGGATATGCTGCGCCCATCCACGCCGAGTGTTAGTTGCACACTGAGCCCCAGGGCTGCCAGTCAACTTTTTCTAAAATCCCCAGACTGACCCCTGAAATTTCCCCAGATCGTAAAAAAATTCCCCAGAAATTACTTAAAGCAATAAATATATGAAATTTATGCTTATCTTCAATAAATTCTTAGGTTTATTTCTCATTTTCGTCATTAATGTCAGCATGAAAGCCAAGAGACTTAGATTCTTTCAATCGTTTTAATCGGTGTTGCTATATTTGATAGGCGGCTCCACTAATTCTTGGTCAGTTTCTAAACTTTTTACTGGATCCTACGTAGCACACTTTGCATTATTTCTTGCTAATCATTGCTTGGCAAGGAAGCGGTCTTTGGCAGTTTCTGATTTTATTTTTATACGGTTAAGTTGAGGATATATTTTTTCAACAGATGCAGACGAAAGCGTATGCAAGTGAGACAAGTCAGAAAATATGGAAGGTTCCCAAATTTAGGGTCGCCCAAGCCATCTTTCAATTCACCTAATGATTTCCAATACCGGGAAATTGTGCATTCCTTACCGATGGGTCAGCTGCAATTAGGTGAAAACTTCTCCACTCGTCGTCGATCTTATTTAGCTGAGCTTCATCAACAAGCGAGGAGATGTACCACTTGGTCATCATCGTTGAGCGCTTTCTCTTTGAAAAATTGTGCGCTGTCAACTTTCGATTTGGTTAGTTCATAAGTTTTCTTATGCTTTTCGGATTCCTTGTGTTTCTGTAAGGTAGACTTGTTCGCACTTTCGAACATGATATTGCAACATTTCCAACCGACACGGTTTCCATCTTTATCTTTCTGTCGCCAGTCTT
>JACJUY010005338.1:0-28149 GCA_014220935.1 Platorchestia sp. MABIK | reverse complement strand
TAACGTTGGTTCTTCTATTTATTCTGAGAATAAGATTCCCTAAGAATCGCCCTATAAGTACTACTATAAACTGATCAATGAACTGGTTCACTCAAGATTCGATTCTTAATTTTACAACAATAATTTATATGGGGTAAATGCGAGCAGTATATTCTAGAAGAGACTAGAGAACAGACTTAAGATCTATGTGATTAATCATGGCAAATTACCCTATCAAGATGTGTCACATAACAGAAAATCCCTTGATTACCTTATGTGAAATACATTCTGAAAGAAAGAGGGATTCAAGATTTTTTTTTGTCTCCTCAAGGTGCTTTTTGTGCATAGATTCTGCGTTCCCTTAACTCCAAACTAAATAGGTCTTTCAACCTTCCTCTCTTTGGAACGCCTTTGTAATGGTTGCATTTACTGAGCAGGATCATGGCAAGGTCAAAGAATTAATATGAAAGAAAATAAGCTCAAATCTCATGTTCGCTGCCATCATGGTATCGACCTCCTTTTCGTGAGCTTACAGACGTCGCACTATTGTTCCGGGCTTTTTGTAAATTATCGCCATGTGACGTCGCAATCAATATTTATTCGACCGAATCATTTTCTTTTAGGAATTATTTTCATAAAATATTTGATATTTGTTCAGCCATCGCCAAGATAGGTCGACTGGTACCTCTGTGATACGGAGGGAAGAAAATTCTTCCTACGAATAAACTGAGCTCGCGTATCCCAGATCCTTGTAAAACGGACTTATGTCACGATTTTCAAATTTTCGTTAGCTTGTTAGCTCATAGCTTGATAGCTCGTAGCTTGTTAGCTCATAGCTTGTTAGCTCATAGCATGTTAGCCCATGGCTTGTTGGCTCATAGCTTGTTGGCTCATAGCTTGTTAGCTCATAGCTTGTTAGCTCATATAGCTTGTTAGCTCATAGCATGTTAGCTCATAGCTTATTAGCTCATAGCTTGTTAGCTCATAGCTTGTTAGCTCAATCGCTTTTCTGTTTGACTTATATAGCAAAAGTTACGCTACTTCGCCACGCAGCCACCTGAAATTCTGAAAATTATTGGAAGTTTATCGCAGCAACAGAAAAACTGTTGACGAACCTTGACTTAATAAATATCAGTCAGCAAATCTGACTTCTCTCCCTTCCCTGAAATACCACGAAGATTCCAACGGAATAACCAGCCTCAGAAACAACTGCTTTATCACTCAGCAAATCTGACGTTCTCTCCTATCCCTGAATACCAGGAAGATTCCAACGGAACAACCAGCCTCAGAAAATAAGGCCTTTAATCGATCAACTGACTACCTGGAGGTCTCCCTATGACAGGGACATTATCAAAAGGTGGCATCCAAACAAGGACCAACCCACTTTTTTCATCAGTATTATTTGCTGCCACTAGCCCAATATTTGGGCAAAACAATGTTCATATTTTATTTAAGTCAATTATTTATCAATAGAATGATTCACTTCGGTCATCATGAACAATTATTTTGCTAAGTAAGCGTATAACCATAGCCGTATATCCAAAGCTAAAAGTTCTGTATCATTTGTAAACTTCGTCTCATCATTTCAACTCGCTCCTCTTAACTTAGAAAGGAAATTAGAGACACGAAAAATTACGCACTTCGCTATTGATTAATGCAAAGAACGATATGTCACTCTGCATATCGACAGACAGACTGAACAGACACATAGTAAATATGTAAACTCATCTTAAAGAATCCAGCTTTAAGTCTTTGCCAGCTACATATGTGCGAGGAGGTTGGCCTAGTGTGAAACGACGTTAAACAAATAAATTGGAGCGAGGAGATGTATCTCCTGACATTTTACAATGGATTATCATCGTCATCACTTTCGAAGGTTAATTTGTGATAAAGCGGGTTCATCGCCAGAGGCGATGAACCCGCTTTATTGAATCCGCATCGCCAGAGGCGAAGAACCGCGAGAACAGGGACACCAGGACCTGTCAGCATGATGAATATTTGATGTCGTGCAGTAAACCTCTAACTCCAACGTTCGGCGTATTTGGCTGATGCGCTATGACTGCTTGAGCTCCGTCCTTATGAGCGGGCTACCCTCTCAGGCTTAATTCGTCACGTGTTAGAACTTATACGTTAACATGACAATATTTGAACGTGAATTGATTACAGTAGAAAGGCCCGTGCTGTCAATCAATTAACTATAAATTTATTCTACATTTAAACTATTTTGTAAAATAAATAAGATCCTAAATGGTTAAGATTACAAAGACATAAAAATTTATTCTTGGAAGAGGAAAGAGGTGGTTGGTAACTACTATGACTTGAAGAAAGTAAGATGATGATGGTAGGGCGAGCATTCAAACGATGCCTGGTGATGATGCAACGGTCACTCGAGACAAATCGTGAGATGGATTGTAGGGTTATGCACATGCTGTGCTTATCCACGAGAACTTATTTGTCATGTGATGACGGTTCTTTTTGAGGCATTAGAATGGCAATCGTTGGCCAGACGCACTTTTCCTCATAACGTTTTATTCGTAGATACGATGTACGAATTTTATACAGGAATTTAACCCCTTTATTGCGGTTAGGGCGGCTTAAACTATCATCTAATACAGATTCTTTATGAAAGCCTAGTAAGTACTTTTCTCACCGATCACAGGAGGGATCAAATTCCAAATCTTAGTTCCAACGATGCGATCGAGCTTTTGAATAATAAGGAAGAATAAAGTTACTTCAATTTTGAGTTAAATGATCATGATAACCCGTTTGTGCAGTTAGTAATTGTTTGAGGTCTCTGTCACCATCATTAGTCAATGTTTTATACATGAAATTAGACTTGGAAAGCTTATAGAGATCCAAAAGATTAAGTGCTTTTAAACTTTTGAATGTCTCATTTGTATGAGAATTCTATTCTAGTTTTCTTACTGCTCTAATGACTTTTTGGAGCGTAAACAGCAAATTGTTTTTTTGTCAGTTCCGTGCCACACTCGTATTCCGCTTTGTAAATATGGCGAAATGAGCGTTTGACAAAGTGTTTTAAAACAAACATCGGCTTCTAAGGATGCCTTATTTTTAATCAAGTCTGATATATATCACCTTGTACATTGGTTTTTCATATGCCTTATAACTCACACCAGGACGGTTTCCCCCCGGTCAAGACCGGTACCCATTTCAGACACCTGGGTAGAGTGGGGAATTGTGCCACGAGTTTTTCCCCTATACCCAAAAGGGAAAGTCCCCACACAGCGCCGGGATTCGAACCCTCGACACCTTCACGGAAAGGCGGGTTCTTTCACCACTCTGCTACGACGAGCACGTGTATATTCAAAGCATCTTCAGACAATACGTTTTTCACTTTGTTGAGGATCCCAACGGATTTTCATAATTTTGTACTGAAAAGTGCAATATGCCCTTTGAATGCCAGATGTTTATCAACTATATTACCCAGGAACTTGCAGGAAGTATGTAGTTTCTTCAATTTCACCATCACCAAACCCAAAGAAGAGACGCATTTCTGTTGTATGAGAGTATATTGTACGATGTTGAGGCTTATTTTATTAGCTTTAAGCCAAATTAAACCCTATGGCAGTTCGACATTTCTACTCCCCGTCATTAAAAAAGGATTTTCATTAGCAAGAGCCGAAGAAAACGTGCTGTAATCGGCAGAAAGGATGAATTTGAAAAATGAAATAAATTTAACTATATTGTTGCTAATTATATTTTCCAGTAGGTCGATTCTTAGGGAATCATACGCGAACTTAAAATTAAGAGCCAACGTAAAAATGAACATTTCTTAAACAAACGTTTATAATGTTATAATTCCATCTTCAAAGCTGAACCATACAAAAGTCAAAACTTAGAAAATTGAGAAAAATTCTATTAAATAAGTAAACAAACATCCATAAAACTTAGATCCCAATCCTCATTCAACTGCAGTAGAACTGACCACTCTCATTGGCTTACTTACACACCCTTGTACAAGCACATATACAAAGGAACCTCGCATACACAGACGCTCGCAAACACACACCACATACCTACACACACAGAAATATTTGTCAGTAGGTTGGCACAATGTTCTGTTGGACTGCACTCAAGTCTTTATTTAAGTTAGGCTCATGGGTGGATATGAATAAAGATTCCAAAATACGAAACTCTTGTTCGTTATTTGTGGTACACAAAGTAAAGAAATTATTTGTTCTGAAAGGATGATTAAATGGCTGACAATGACCTCTAATGGCTGAATGAAAAGAGAAAAGTCTGCGACCGATTCTGTGGGAAATTTCTGAATGTCGACCATGTCTAATAATTTTTGAAGTTTGGTACTACCAACATAGGTCTGCATGCAGTAGTCACACTTTGACACATAAATAGACACATCCGCTCCACAGGCGCTCCTCCAGTCGTTTTTTCTTCCTAAAAATTGGGAAAAAAATATTTCTATCAAACGCTCGAATGTCAACTGAAGTAAAAAACCCTACTGACCAGAGATACGACTTCTCGTTTCAGTACTGAGTTCAAATAACCCAAAAAAAGTAGTTTACCTCCAATATGTGCTTTGTTACGCACAACGTGACAAGAGGACAGTTTTATTATCTGGAAATTCTCGGACGGAATATATAGTGATAAATATAGGATACTTATCGTTAATCAATAATGTTCAAATAAATTTAATTTCACGGTGGACAATTTCAAAATTACTAGATGTACGATATGCACGATGAAGTAATGTAATTATGCAAGATATAACATATTCCTCATAAATTCAACTGAAATAGTTTGTACTAAGACCAATAAATGTTGGCTTCTCGAAGTCAGAGGTAATGAGCCTGGAATTAGACTTTTTCACTAGAACATCTAAGAATGGAATTTGGCCGTTTTTTATTTACATGGTAAACTTAATATTAGGATAGGATGCATTGATGTTTTCGTAAAAACTAGAAGCTTCATTTTCAGAACCAAACAAAACAAACGTATCATCCAGATATCTACGGTAGAATAACAGCTTAAATGCTGTAGGGCATTGGGTCAAAAAGTTCTTACACAATTTGTTGCCCCGTGTAATCACGAGTTTACTAAAGGCCGCGACTCATTGGCCAAATTTCGTCAGCATCAAGGAAGTTGGATACATGGAACCGGCATCGCTATCTTTTGCCAGTCAAGCTAGTGAAGCCACTTCTGCCGTCCCAAGCCCCGCCCACCCGGCATTTGGTGGGGCCAAATGTGGAGGTGATGTTGCAGTGGAGGTGTACCACCACCTCCATTGTAGTTTTGTAGAGTGATGAAAGTTTGTAATTCATGAAATTTCTGTACGTACACGTGAAAACTTATGTCTGAACCTTTTTTGAAAGTACTACTGCACTTGTGTATAATGCATTAGCTCGGCCTCTAGGGAAAGTAGTCCTTGAACGCAGCATGTATAAGCTGCATCCTTCCGCGCCGAGTGCCAGTTGCAAACTGAGCCCCATCTCCGTGTCTGGGGCCGTCACCCTACAGCTACCGAAATTTGGCTGACGGTTCCATGTATCCAACTTCCTTGGTCAGCATACTCGCGAGTACGCTGCAAAGCACGCTGAGTTTGGTGCTCCACTGGAGAAGCCTTCGAGCCTGCTCTGCTGACAGATCGCAACGATACTCGAGCAGTCGAGCTTTAGTCGATGTTCAACTGTTGTGAGGTAAGGTGTGCGCTACCTGAAAGATGAAACATGCACCACGAGAGAAAATCCCTCTAGGAAGCACGTTGTCGCTTTTAGTTATTAAAAAACTGCAGGCCATCAAACGAAGAAGGAATGGGCAAAGGTGTGGCTCCGACGACGCAATGAAAAACCAAACTTCGTTAGAATTTTTCAAGAATTCTGACTTGGTGTTAACAATGAAGACTTCTAAATTATTTCATGAATAATGTGAATTCATAAATGAATTAATGAATTATTTCATTCTTCTTATTCTTTTTAATATTCCCAATAACGGTAGTAATATAGTGAAAATGGGAATAAATAAATAATTAATTACTCGGGTAGCAAACATGCTAGTTAATAATTAAGGAGAAAAACGAATAAATATATTATTATCACCCAAGATGTTAATGACAAAATAGACGGGAAAAAGAGAAAAATAGAAAATAATCAACAAAGTAGATAAGAAAATTGTCTCTTTAAACTTGAGTGTGTCTACTCGCTCTGATACTTTCAATGCATCCAGGACGTTATGTCATCTATATTCTATTCTGCTTGTTCCTTCCTTAGTTAGCTACTAAGTCCGTCCGTTACACTGTCGGTAACGTTTGCGGTATCATGGATACCAAATGCTGAGTGTTACATTAAAAGATCGCTGTTAGGCCATCGCCACGGTAGAGGAAACAAGGTAGGGTCATTTCTATGGGAGGTGTATCAGAGCTCTGATGAGAATAGGATCTTTCCTTTCAGCATCACTTCTTTTCTTAATGTATCGATCAACAGCGACGATGTTTTTATCCCTCGTTTGCTTATGTAGACACTGAGAAAAATTTTGTCCAAAAACCGAGTCACTTTTGTGTGTCATGGGCTTGTACGACACACTAATGTGTGTTAACAATGACACACTTGAACGCAAATCAATTTTATTCCACTTGAATATTTCACTTAATCAGACGGGTCACTGAGTACACTAATGAACATTCAACGTCTAAGAACGTCTGAGAATTAGATGAAAAATTAATGAAGGTATTTGGGTTTTTAAGAGAACCATACTTCATTTACAAAATCTAAATACAGTTAAGTTTTCTACAAAAAATTTTTAGCCGGTTGAAACATTAATATGTATTTTAACTCTCTCAACCACTTTAATATGTGGTCAACGGAAATATTCTACTGTGTATCAAAATATTTCGAATAACCGTGTGAGACAGACAGGTGTCTCAAAAATGTCTCTCAGTGTACTACGAGATTTCGTCCCAACACGGCCTCTACTATATGCCAATATTTGACGTAGAGAAATTTGGTTTCACGGGGCATGCTGAGCTTATTATGCTGCCGAAAGTAGAGTACTTCTGCATCTGTGAAATATACAACTATTTTCGACTGCTGTGGTGGTATATTAATTGAATGAAATATACTCAAATCCCACACTCGCTGCCACAAGATGTTGTTACGCTAAATTTTTGAACATCTCACTGGTGATGCACTAGATGTTGCAGCCCTATATTTCGGAACATGATGGCGAGAACACAGATTCAAATTGAGTGAACGTACTCAAATCCTACGTTCACTGTTATCACCGTTGTCGTCACGTCTCTGGCCACATTCTTTTATTTTGTTAATCAAAGTCGGACGAGACTTTTCAACGTCCTTGTCATAATATCGATAACTTTATATATATGCTGCCACCACTTTTAGTAGAGAGAAAATAAGTTGTAACGAAATTTCTTTTGTATGAATATTGATGTTAAAACAATCATTATTATTTGGTAGCGTTCAACCATATAACAACATCGATATATTATCTCATTTTTATGGGAAATTACAAGATATGAACCACATCATCAGTTAATTAGTTAAAAGTTAGTAACAAAATCATTTTAGCGCAACAGGGAAATTGTCTAATACATCAAAATGAATCTAGCGCATCTAGCTTACATATAAAATAATGCTACACACGAAGAAGGCGAGAGTTTGTTAATCCTATGCGTAGAATACCTATCACAAATAATGATACGAGAAATATGAGTGCATGGAACAGTAAACATTCATCTTGCTCGTGGGTTCCGGGAAAATGATTACAATGGGCTTCACGTGACTTTTACGTTAACTATCACCTCACTGATATAATCTACAGTCATTGAGGTTCCTTGCTCTAGCCCATAGGGGCAAGCGGAGGAGAGCTATCTCTCTCAATCAAAGTCTCGCCCACGGTTCCCCGCGTCCTCAGAAGAAGGTCCCTTCTTCAAGCGCCATACCTTTCGAAACGGTTACGTCACAATCTTAAGACGGTTTAATTCCATGAGCAAGCTGTTTCGTTTGAGTTTAGCGTACTAAATTAAATTTGCAATAGAAACGCCAATCCTAAGTAGTTGAAATGACCATCTAATTGATATTAAACAACGGAATAACGACAAAAGTAATAATTACACAAGAACCTTTCTCGACGTCGGTGTTTGGCGCAGGGCTACGCTGTTCGCTCATCTCCGCGAAGACGTCGTGAAGTCGATGCGACGAAGCGGAATGCGAGCGGCCGTTAACTCGTGGAATTCGACTTGCCTCGAATCTTGTACGATCGATTTAAACAAGTAGAGTGTACTCCACCGTATGATTGGTTCTCATATGTTATGATCAAAATCATAACACGACCCATTAAAGATTAACGTAAAACCGAGACCATGTGATTTTAACATCATCGCTGGATTTCCTTTGCAGGTTGAGTTTATTTGTGTTTGTACTCATGTTCCCTGATTGCATGCCTTTACTTGTCTCTTATCATCAAACCGTGCCTTCGTTAACAATACTAGTGAATAGTTGGCCAACATTCTTTGAGTATTCCTTCATTAAACTTATTATTGACTGAGTATTTAGGATCACATTTAGCTAACCTTTGATCTAATTCATTTCACAATACAATGATTTGATTGTATTACATTTATAGAAAGTTAACAATGAATCAGGGAAAATTAAAATCAGTTAATTAAAGATGAATCAATAGAAATAAAAATAAAGCCTACGTTAATGAATGGAAAGATAGATGGAAAGAAAAGAACGAAAGGATGGAAAGAAAAGCATGACATGAACGAGAAGAATCACGTCAAAATAGTAGGAAAAAATAAAACCTCCCGCACGTAACAATGATGGCATTGCAGTGAGATTGGAAAATACGACGTTCGTGAAGGCATAACACAGAACACTTGTTGCTTCAGCAATAGTGATTGGTGCCAATATTTCCCATTGTAACCGCTTTTTTAGTTATCCGTGTTGATTCGGTGCAATAAAACTTTTCTTTAACGTTGAAATGTGACATCCACTAATTCCTACATTAATCATGTTCCAGATGATGGCCGGTGTGTGAGGCCGAAACGTTAAGCTGAATTTTAATACATGGATTTAAGGTATTGCAAAATTTCATTCCCGCATAGTTTAGGAATTTTCCTTATTGAATGTCTTACAATTAGGAGGGTAGAAATGTTCAGACACAGTAATTTGAAAGCTGATTTCTTTCTGAAATCTTAAATTTCGGTTGTGTGTGCAGGTCACTAAATACCATTGATTCTTTTTTTCTATTTCTGCTTTTTTCTCAGTCGTTACTTTTTATTTTTAAAAAAGGATGGTATTAAATATGAGATAATACTAATAATGAACGTACTAGAAAATGGTGTTTTTTGTTCCTTTCCTGCCAGAGTTAAAATTTGTGTGGAACCTATCAAAGAACATAGAGTGGGAGACAAAATAATAAAACACGTTGATTTAAGTGCTAGATTCAACATTTCTAAACCGCGTAAAACTACGAAAATTGGACTACACATAAACACGAGTATAAAAAGATCAATAATGTATCAAAAACCCACAAATATTCAATCAAAAAATATATGGGAACACGTATAATAAACACGTGGACAAAAGTTTATAATACCCGACTTTTTTCTCGATTATACATTAAAATTATTGTAGGATTATTCCAGAATACTCATTTGCATACTACTATTTGGCAACCAAACTTTCCTCAGCATTCATCTCCAATAACGTATCATTGGTACAGCAGCTCTCGTTCTAAAGGCCTGTTTACACCAGGGGCGTCACACGGGCGTCAAGCGCCTCACCGCCCCTCTGTGCAGCAGCTACGTGCGCTTCAGGCGGGCATCCGAGTGATTGACCTGCTAGCGATTCACAGCATTCCTGCCTCTTGCAACACAGTCGCTGCACTCAGTGGGCTGCATGGAGCTAGAATATCCTGGAGGGAGCATAGCCGGTATCGATCGGATTCAAATTAGTTGCAAAAGTTGAGAGTCTGGGGCATACACAAGGCCCCACACGTGACCACCTCTGAGCCAACCACAAACGCTTCGCTGAAGTTGGCTCCTCTTCACCCACGGTATACATAAAGGAGGTAGCGGCAAACCAGTCTTTCATAGAATCGAGTGGTGTGTAGGGGACGTCATGGAAACGGACCAATAGCAGCGCTAAAATTTGGCAACGCTGCTAGCCCGAAATCTGGCACCACTGCGAGTTCATGAATCGGGTACGACATCACAAACTTGCATTCAAACTGTTCACGCATCGAGGAGGTTGCAATGTCGCCGCTGCCTCGAATTAGAATTAAAAAGTGTTTTTTTATTGGGTGCGAAAGTAATTCTAAAAACCAACCAGACATACGATATTTCCAATATCCACGTGTTAATTTTAAAGAATGGATTGCAGCGAGTGGAAACGTCTAGTTTAAATGATCTAAGTAAGTCAAATTTCAAATGACTGACTTCTGAAGAATCCTTCCCCCATTCAAGACGCACTTACCATTAAAAAGTTCTGTTGTGCCGTTGCCTGATAATCACGGGCTTGCAGACCTTGAAGGTAAGAAATTTGAAATGTTATTGAATTCAATGTAGAAAATATGGTTTTTGCCTGATCTTTGTACTTGGCGATGCATTCCTTTATGAAATCTTTGAAACCAAATGCCGGTCTCATTGGTAAATGCCATTTACTAGCCTCGAATATAAAATACAGAGCAAAATAAAATAAGTATGGAAATAGAATGTACTACAATTCAATATTTAATAATGACATCCTGTTTATTTTTAAATTTTGTAGACAAATTTTTCATGAGCTTCATTCCAAAATGGTAACAAAATATGGTAGCAGAGTGCCATCTGTTTTAACAGTCCTATGTAAATTTTGTCTGTTAATTTATTAGCAAGTAGGATGTGATGACAAATTATAATGGGTTCATATTAAAAACTTTATTGGTAATGTAAAAAAGTTTGTTTTCACTTTTAGATCCAAATTAGCAAGGAGCAAACTGTAAGCCAACAGTGCTCGGGATGAAAGCTAGTTTGGATTGCCAGACTATAAAACTTGTATTTAGTGTGCTGAATGTAGCTTAACAATAGCTTTTTTTGGTTTTGTATTCTATCTCATTTAAAACTTTCAGATGAATTAAAATGATTTCCTACTTTGCACCTAAAAGTTAAGTGTTTACAAGAGAGATGCAAAACCTCGTCTGTGATTTTTCTACAGACAATGCTAGTGTTGGTCAATTTATAATTTAATGTGCTCACAGAATGTGCCCTAGAATCACTCAAGGAACACTTTTAAGAACAATTTACATGAATGACGTTTTGCTTGCTGATGCATAATTTTTGAGTTATGCAACTTTGAAGTCAGAAAACATTAGGTAAATGTGTAGCGTTTGGTAATAATAGATTTTCGAATTTTTGATGCCAAAACATAGTTAATAAGATTGAAATAAACAAGTTTTCTTTCATGAACATTTCGTCGCAAATGACTATTTTACGAGTTAGAGCGGTATCCTACTTTTTGCAATTGCATTGTTGCAAGCGCGGGGAAAGCTCGCTCGATTGTGCGAGTGCGTCGAAAGGAAGAGTCCATTGCAGTGTTGCCATAAGACGCTCTCGATGAATTTCTTTCCGCTTCAAAGACTAGAGTTGGAGTCAGTAATTTACTGCTATAACTCGTTAAATACTCATTTGCGACGGAAAGTGCATAGAAAAACTTGTTCATTTTTATCTTATCAACTATGTTTTGGCACCAAAAATTCGAAATTCAATTATTACCAAACGCTACACATTAATCAAACATTGTTTATGAAAGTGAAGAAACCAACAAACCTAAACTAACCTGAAATAACTTAACTTAGCTATACCAAGGTAGATGTTCTCCCGCTAAGAATCTGCGCGTGTTCCAACAATGCGGCGATAACGCTCTCAACTCTATAATGAAATTCTTACCTGAATGTTATTAATGTTTTATCTAAAAAATTACGCATTAGCAAGCAAAATGCTGTTCCTTTTAAACGTCTCTAAATGTGTTATTTTATCAATTTTTGGGAACAAAATTATTAAAATCTTTAAGTGCATTTGTGTAAAAATATGTCCCAATTTTCCATGGTCATTTTTTTGCAATTGTCACAGGGCAAAGCTTCCCATTCATGGTATTCCAATTGCTATTATCAATATCAGATATGAGGTGCAAATTAATGTTGCTCATCATAATTTCATTAATGTGTGAGTGCATTAAAAATATATGAAACAACAAGCCCTGCTTAGAAAATTATGTCTAATGTCTGTTTCAATAATTATACAGAGTGTCTTCTAGGCAGTAAAGTAGTAAAATTTGAGACATAGTAAAAAAAGATGGTGAAAAAAGTAGGTTGGGCTGTTAAAGGGTACAAAAATACATAATTTTAAAGAACTTTTATTTCATTTCCTGTAAATGTACAATCCTTTTTAATTTCATTATTTTGAGCCTAAATATAGTAAACAAAATTAAAGTAAACAAACATAGGCTACAGAATCCAGTGCAGACACCAGGTAAAACTAGTTTTGCATATGTTAAGGCATGAAGCACCGAACGCATAATACAACTTTACATTTATAGCAACACTTGGAAGGATGTGATATAAAATTTTCAAATGCACATTTCCAAGCTTGTTTCTTTAGAGGAACAATATAATGTCCAAAGTTGTCATATCAAACATCAGATATCACTTTGATAGAAGATCTAGGTTTCCCCACATGCCGCTCTTTGCTCGGACTGTCAAATGTAGGTACATGCAATTAAACGTTTGAATGCCAAGAAAAGCATATCTGGTTCTTCTCCTTTGTGCAAAACCCAACAATTTTGTATAGTGGCATCTAGTATCCAAGTGAAAATTTCCCCGCCACCGCTTTTTCAGTCTAATTGAAACTCTGTATTTATTTATGTTCTGATCCATGCGGTCGGTGCCACCAATAAACAAATAGTTCCGATTTATTATTTCTGGCTGCTCTATGGAAATAGCTCTCTTATCCCTTGCTGACCATCTTGACACTTTCTCAATTGGGAAGGTTGCATTAATATTTGCAGCTGTAGTAACAACTACATTATCCAACCAGCGCACAACTTGCTATCATATTTCTCGAGTCATAAGCTCGTGGTTCCTTTTTCTTTTATTTTTTAAATTTCAGAGTGCAGGTTTTTGGCTGTCTGTTGTTTCGTATTGTACCCATATTTCAATGAACTAAGTTTAGAGATAAGAGGAAGACGTGAAATAATTGTCATAATAAAACTTAAATGGCCATTCTTCTATCTTTTTTGGTAAATTATTTATGAAATTCGACAAAACGTTTTCTCTCTTTCCATGACAATTCTCTTATTCTTCTGATGATTCAAATGAATATCCTTGATATATTTCAAATGAGCACACATACCCTAGTTTTAAATTGAGACGCCAAGCCTTGAATCCAAACCGTATTTGTTAATTTTGTATGCACTGCTTGCATGCAAGTCTGCCGAAATATTGAATAATTGATTAGTCTAAATTCAGGCATTGATTCGTAAGGTATGCATCAGAAAATTTCTCGTTCAAATGATCAATCAGCAGTTGCCATATAGCCAGCTTGTCATTTATGTTCAATTTTTGATTATCAGAGAAATGAATGTGCCTTAGAATTTCCTCAAACCTGTTCTATGACATAGCATCTGCAACTAGTGCTACATGCAAATCACTTCCCTCAGACCAATAATGTCTACAACTTGGCAACTGGTGGTATCCAGACAAAATAAGAATTTCAAGTACTGTCCTCAAACTGCATACTGTGATGTCAAATTGCTCACCCTTCTGACATCCTTACAATTTCATCTGATCATATATTAGGTCACATATGCCCTCAGAGAAAAAAAATTCAAATTTTTGACCTTCTGTCTTCTTTTTCAAATTTTCTGTTGGAGTTGTATTACTCTGGTCTTTCAACATCAATGGAAATTGTGAACAATTTTTCTTACTCCAGGTGTTTGTGAAACTTTCTTTTTGACTTTTACGCTTCTTTTTTATGGCAGCTGTATAGTTCCTCTGGGGTCCTCATTTTCATCTTCATTTGCGAACACAAAAGTAGCAGGAGCCTGCAATAGTCTTGAAATGAGGTTGTCAATGTCACCACCTTCATCTTCATCTGCAGAATCTTCATCTGAATCCTCATTGGCTGGCGGAGGTTCAATGAAGATTCCAGCTTGATTTTCTTCACATTCCTCTAACATTTCCAACATCCTGTCCACGGTCAATAATCTTATAATAAACATTATTTATTGGGGATTAAGAACGTTTTTGCTAGTTTTAAACTAAAATTAACATTGTAAACAAATGTAATATTGTTAACCACACAAATAAACCAAGAAACAAATATTGAAACAGTTGTCACATCTGCCCAACATACTATATATAGTAGGCCAGGGAAAAATTCATAAAAAGTAAATTAAATAATGAATTTATTTCAATACAGATATTCATAACATAAATATAAGCCATAATGCATATTTTAATAAAATATTAGGAAGCTACCTCAAAATTTAGCTTATGTAATAAATACCTCTATTTAGCTGACGCCCTGCTAGCAAGAGTGCTTCTGACTAAGTGAGACAGCAAAACCATGTATTGCATTCACCACTGCCAGTAAATGTTCAAACGTGGCCATGCATGTAATCCTAACGCCGTGGTGTATTAACTTACCCTCAACTGTGCTTGTATTGAATTCTATTCACATTTTAAATTTACCTACTATATATAGTTGCATAGGCTGATATGGGTTAATGACTTTGTAAAGTACTCCGTTAAGCTGTGTTTTAGGTGCAAATGGTGCAGCTGCAGCCATTGTTCAAGACTCATCAGTACTTATTCTTGGTACCTATGTTTTCATAATTCAAATTGAACTGATTCAGTTTGGTGGATATAAACACAATGAAACATTTTTTTTTGCAAGTTGGCTCTTCAGACAAGCTAGTTGGGTTTGAATGTACAAATTAAGTAAAAACAGTTGTCAACAAAATTCCTTGCTTAAATTTAAACCTGTGAGTGAGTTACTGGGCCTTCATTTTAAAAGCCCATTTTCATTGTAAATGTTTTTAGTTATCTAATTGAGTCTGATAAAACTTGTTCTTCATGGAGAATTGCATCACATCTAATTGTAGTATAAATGAATCTAGTATATTAATCCATTGAAACATAGATCATGTTCGTAAGCTAAAGATTAAGTCCATTGAACTTTTGTTTTCAAGGGTGGTAGGATATTCCTCAAGTTCTTATGGGACTAGTTTTTCTCTTCCGAGGAAAGTTTTTTTCAACATTAAAATTTTTTTTCTTCCTTGGCATTGTTAGATTGTATTCAGCTCTTTTTAGTATTTTAGAAAACTCTTGAACAAATTGAGTGTTGTCATATAGGGTCAAAATTTTTTGACGTTTCCATGTGTTTACTGCTATTAAAGATTTCATTACAGGGGGAAACTAAATTTTTACATAGAAAAGTATTGCTAAGTACTGTTTCATGCGAATATTTCTTATCTTCCAGGAAATGGAATTGGCATGCCACCCAAAGAAGCTGCTGATCACTCACTGCTATTGGACAATAATCCACCTGCACTGGTTCCTATCCCTCCATCCCAACCAATTGTAGAAATGGGGATTACAATTTCGTCATCTGCTCAGCATCCTCCAACACTTCATTTGACCAGTGGTTTAAGTCCTCAACTAGCCACCGAAAGAGCCCGTTTGAGTTTTCAATCTGGTTCTGAGAGAGACCATTCAAATCTTCAATCAGCTTCTGTGAGAGCCTGTTCAAGTCCTAAAACAGCCACTAAGAATTCTAGTCTTTTATCAGCTCCCAAACAGGCTTTTTCAAGTCCCCAATCTTCCAGCAAGCAAGCCTGTTTGGCTCCTAAATCAGCCACCGCTTCAACTCATCGCTCATCTGCAAAAAAAGACTTCTCAACTTCCCAATCATTCACTGAAGTAGCTAGTTTAACTCATTCTCAAGCTAAGATTCCTCAATGTGCAACTGAAATTCTCTAGTAAATTTATCCGCCAGAAACTTCAGTTCAGCAAATTCAGCACTCAAGTCCAAGTCTGTCTTGTCAGCAAAAATTATTTCCTTGTCCCATCAGGGTGGAAAGTGCGGCAAACTCGAAGGAACGCAAGAAAAGGCGCTTCTCTGGTAGGAAAAAGAGACCTGTTCAGTACAAGCGTTCCAACATTGACACGCAGCTAGCTCAATTGTACCTAGAGCTTTGACCATACCTGAGTGAATTCATTAAAATGAAACTGAAAGGCAAACTTAGGTACACACTCTATCAAAAATGGATGGCTGTCAATATCCTTGTGAGCTTCAGCATATTAGGGAACAATTTGTTTAGAATTGGGTGATTTAAATATTGCCTGGAGATGCCGCTCCATCCAAGATTTGATCCAATCCATAACGTTCATTCTTTCATTTAGACCTGTTTTAGATGGCCATCATCTGCCATACCTATCAACAAGAAATTTCTGCTAAGATGAGCTTGAATTATTCTTCGGAAAAATTCGTCTGCTGCAGAAGTTCTCAGATGCCAAAACGTTCATGCAGAACTATGCCAAGATTACTGCCTCTTCACTCATTCGAGCTCCTCTCGCTTCCAATTGCAAGACAGCTCCTGATGAGCAATAGGGAGAGACCTAGGGCTTCTTGGCAGAGGTGAGATGAGTCTGGTAACCCACTAAGGAATACATACATGTCAGAATAAAATTTAAGATGTTGTCCAGACTATTGACTGATTTTCCCGACTCAATTATTAGGAATCTTATTAAATTGATATTTGCATTTTTTAGACTTATTCCTTCAAAGTTTTCATTAGTTTAGATTTGATTAGGAAGTGTAAATATATTAGACAACAATAACTGTTAAAGAGGAATTGTGGGAAATAGATTGAGTGCATGAACTTAGGTTTTGCGTTAAGCCTTGTATGTACTTAACTTAACGTTAAGTCCGTTATGCCTTCTCTCCTTATTACTTTCAATCTCGTGTTTCCTTTTTTCCCCTCATATCTTGTTTCCCCCATGATATCCCGCATTGCATTCCCTTATCTCCTCACTAAATGGTACCTCTCTCCTTCCTCTCCTCTAAACGCATTTTTTTTGTGGTTAAGGAGGCTTAAACTAACATATAATCTAATCCAATTCTATCTTTTTGTCTCTTTTCTTCTTTTTCTCCATTTAGGCTCCTTATATTTTTACATTTAGTATTATGCTCCAGTTTATCATCTCCATTTCTTTATAAACTTTTCAATGCTGCTTCCCATTCAGCTTAATTCTTTACAACTGACCCCTTTTTCAAGTTGCTCTCACCTGCATCTTAAATGATCATACTAGCTTTACTTTCCATTTTCTCAAAGTTTTAAATCTGTACTCTTGAATGCAACTGAAATGCTTGCTTATAAAGCCAAAGACTTCATTGAAAAAATTGTTGACTTGAGTTCACATTTTTGTCTTGCCTCTCAGGTGCCAGAAGAAAGTGAAGTAATTCCACCTATCATTGGGTTGTCTGAAGAGGAACAAAAGGCTGCCGTGGTGTTCAACGGAGCCACCGAGATCGGAGGAATTTTTGCTTCTGTGGAAGTGGAAGATGCTGCCACTTATATCTCTGATTACCTTGCCATGAAAAGAGACGCATACCACCAGCAACTGAAAAAAACATCTTTGGCTGACTGCAGTACATGTTCTTCCGTTCTTAGCGTAAAAAATTTCAGTTTTCATTTGTTTGTTTCATTTAAAGAGTATATTCAGTCTGATGATCAGTGCAAAGGACTGAAATGTTGCAGTAAGTCTTTTGTACACACTATCATATGTTATGACAGAGTTTTCCTTTATCTGTTCAGTAAAATTAGTCACTCACCAGGCTTCTGCAAATCTGTGTGTAAAGTAATAAGTAATAACTGCCCTAAACCTCGTACTTGCTGTTCTCTAATAACAATGTACCTAATAAAGTTTTTTGTCAGATGTAGAACACTGCAGTCAATTAGGGCATACAACAGATCTCTTCGGACTACCTGTTCCAAAGAGAAACTAAATAAAATGATGCATAAATGATTAATTTCACTTTGCATTGATTCACTTCACAGTGATTCACTTCTGCTAATGAAGAACCATTAGTGTTCAACTTGTGATAGCCTAAAACTTCCTTATATAATAATGATAATAATAATAATTATACTGGTCATTCTGATGTATATCTTTGTAATCAATCATGCTAAATTTCTTCATTTATGAATTTTAAGTGTTCATTTTATTTTTTTATAGTTCTTTACTTACTGGCATGCAGAGTGTCCTGACATTTGAATATAGCGCTACTGCATTAGGAGTGGTGCAGTTTTTATTTGTTAGTCTTTTGTCGTCTGTGATTACTCAAGTCCTTTCCAAGATTTTAATAATTAGTCTAATGCTGTTTCTTTTGTGTATATTTTGGTATTTATAACCGGAAAACGTTTAAACGCGCCTAGAACGGTGGTGTACCAAATGTTGTTTTGATAGGAAAATAGTTTATTTCATTCATTATCGCCAAAAAGTTACGTTATATATGTTTAAAGTATTTTTAAGTGAGGAAAATATTTCTTCAGGGACTAATTGTTGCTTGTATTTTGTTCCCCATTCTTAAAAAAACTAGTTATGTCAAGTCCCAAGGTGCGAGTTTGGTAGGGCATTTTTTTTGATGAAATTTCAAAGCTTTGATTTCTTTTGTTAAGAACTCTCTTCTCTTTTTATTCACTGCTGTTCCGTTTCTCATCACCTATGATTTTCTTCTTCAGCGTCAATTTCGTCATAATCTTGCTCCTCAATTTAATGTTTCTATGTACAGTGTATCTTCCCCTCAGGGGGATACAACTATTGGATCTGTGGGAATTAGCGCTTCCAGGGGGATTGTGTGAGGGCGCGAGCTAAAAGTTAGGGAGGCTCTCTTTCTGTTGAAATAGAATAGATTTCTGTTTTCTTACGACCCATCTTTTTCCGGTTCACTGCTGTCCTGCTTTTCAGCACCTTCTACTTTTTCTTGTTTCATGAACTTCTTTCTTAGCTTACTGTTTCTATGCACCTTGTGCATAGATTCCCCATTCCCTCAGCTCCATACTAAATGGTGCCTTCATCCTTGCTCTCTTTGAACATCTTTGTTGTGGTAAAGGGAGTCTAAAACTTCCTTATATAATAATAATGATAATAATAATTTTACTGGTCATTCTAAAGTTTATCTTTGTAATCCATCATGCTAAATTTCTTCATTTTTGAATTTTAAGTTTTCATTTTATTTCTATTTTATAGTTCTTTACTTTCTGGCATACTGAGTGTCCTTATGTTTGAATATAGCGCTCCTGCATTAGGAGTGAATGGTGGAAAGGAGAAATAGGAGCGGCTGTGAGAAGAAAGAGGGGGGCGTTCGAAAGGTGGCTGCAAAGGGGCAGCCAGCAAAATATCGAAGAGTATAAGGAGAGGAAAAATGAGGTACAAAGAATGGTAAGGAGAGCAAAGAGGGCAGCGGATGAGGAGTTTGGGAGGAAGTTGGGAGGGGATTTCATGGAGAGAAGGAAGGTTTTCTGGAAGGAAGTGAAGAGAATTAGGAAAGGACAGGGGGAGAGTGAGGCAAGAGTGAAGGATCCAAATGGTAGGCTGCTAGTGGAGGGTTATGATGTGAGGAAGAGATGGGCGGAGTATTTTGAGGAACTGCTGAACGTGAAGGATGATAGGGTTGCGAGAGTGGTTGCTGTTGGAAGTGATGTTAGAATGCCTGTGTGTGGTGAAGAGAATAGAAGTCGAATAAGAAGTGTAGAAGTGAAAGGTGCGTTGGATGTGATGAAAAATGGGAAAGCACCAGGTATGGATGGTTGCACGGTTGAATGTCTAAAGAAAGGAGGAATTGTGGTTGTAGAATGGTTGGTACGTTTATTTAATGTGTGTTTTGAGGCTAGTGAAGTGCCGGTAGATTGGAGTAGCGCGTGTGTAGTTGCGTTGTACAAGGGGAAAGGTGACAGGTATGAGTGTAGTAATTCTAGAGGGATAAGTCTACTGAGTGTTGTTGGGAAGCTGTATGGAAGAGTTTGAATTGGAAGAGTGCGAGTGATGACGGATCGTGTGCTGGCTGAAGATCGTGTGCTGGCTAATCGTGTGCTGGCTGAAGAAGGCTGAATGTGGTTTAAGAAGTGGCAGAGGTTGTGTGGATCAAAAGTTTGCTGTGAGACAGGTAAATGAGAAATACTTAACAAAAGGAAAAGATGTATATTGGGCATTTATGGATCTAGAGAAGGCGTATGACAGAGTGGACCGTGAGGCTCTATGGCAAGTTGTAAGCTTGTATGGAGTGGGTGGGAGACTGTTGAATGCGATCAAGAGTTTCTACATTGATAGCAGAGCGTGTGTGAGAGTTGGGAATGAAGTGAGTGGTTCCAAGTTGGGACAGGTGTGAGACAGGGTTGTGTGATGTCGCCGTGGCTGTTTAATTTGTTAATGGATGGTATGGTGAGAGAAGTGAATGCCAGAGTGTTGGGAAAAGGTGCGCAGTTGGTGGGACAAAATGGTATGTATTGGGAAGTGTGTCAGCTGTTGTTTGCAGATGAGACAGCACTTGTGACTGATTCAGAGGAAAAACTGCAGAGACTGGTTGCAGAGTTTGGTAGAGTGTGCGAAAGGCGTAAATTGAGGGTGAATGTGAATAAAAGTAAGGTGATGAGATGTTCAAGAGGTGGAGTGTTTGGAACCTTGGATGTGAGGATGAATGGTGAAGTGTTAGAAGAGGTAGAGCATTTTAGGTACCTCGGGTCGGACGAGGCTGTTAAGGATAGTATGGAAGTAGAAGTGAGGCATCGAGTGAGTGAAGGCTGTAAGACATTGGGTGCAATGAGGAAAGATTTTGAATGCAGGAGTTTGAGTATGAATGCCAAGAGGGGACTGTATTAAAGCTTGATCGTGCCATTTTTGTTGGATAGAGCTGAGTCCTGGGGTTTGAGAGTAGCTGAGAGGAGGAAGTTGGATGTGTTTGAGATGAAGTGTTTGAGGAGCATGTATGGAGTAACAAGAAGAGATAGGATCTGGAATGAGTTGGTTAGGGGGCAGACGGGGGTTATCAAGAATTTGAGCAGGCGAGTGGATGAAAGAGTGCTTGGATGGTTTGAACATGTTGAAAGAATGAATGTTGAGCGGCTGGTGAAAAAGATTTATATGCCGGAAGTGGATGGTATTAGAGCGCGAGGGAGACCACAGATGAGTTGGATGGATAGAGTGAAACGTGCTCTGTATGAGAGGGGTTTGACTGTGGACGTGGCGAGAGGGTTGACTGCGGACAGAAGTGAGTGGATGCAGTGCATAAGAAAGTAATTTTATTTGTGACGCTGTACTGGAAGCCTGCCTGTGTGTGATGGGGTTGGCCTGTCCTGTGCGGGGGAGGGGCTGCACTCAATGAAGCGGTCGGGGTAAACCAGCCGTGGCTGTCGGGCCTTACTGTGGAAGGTGCATGGTTGTGCTGTTCTGCTGCTGATCCTGACAGTTTTGGTGCGGCCAGTGCTGCGTCTCTCGCTTCCTAGTGACTAAGGGTGATGACTGTGGCCTGCTGTCGGCTACCCTCCCGTAGGGAGGAGAGGCCTGGTATATGTATGTATGCATTAGGAGTGGTGCAGGAGTGGTGCAGCATGAAATCCAAATTCGTGCGTGCAAGTCGCTCTGTACTTTGTTGTTATATTCAAGGGCTTGTAATCTTTATGGTTTTCAACTGTTAATGTTTCTTTGCTAGTAATTCTGATATTAAGTGTCATCAAATGAGGAAAGACAATTTATTATCTTTCGGAATCTAAGAATCCTAAATTAATCCCTGTCAGAACTGGAACGTCAAGGAAATATTTCGTACTAAATCTAAGGAATATGCAGAAATGAATTCCATCATCAGTCTATGTCTAACACTATTATAAAATGATTCATTCAAAATTTATTCTTCGAAATAAAATTTTATTTTCGTGAGCATATTTTCTGGGGTTAACTTTTCTGGGGTTAATCCCAAGAATCCTGGGGTTAATTTATTTTCGATCTGAAATTTGACACTGAAATGTATTAATCGACTTTGAACTTTACTTGGACTGTAAAATGCTTTCAATTTCAACAGTCGAATTTGTTTCTCAAGATATGAGCATAGGGATTGGCTCCAGAAAAAAATGCCTAATATGGAAACCCTGCCGTGACGCCAAATCAAAACCCAGATATTTCTTGTAAACACTAAGATCTGGGTTTAAATGCCAAGGTGCGACTAATTTTGCGACAAATATAGATTATCTGTTCAATTGAAATCAATGGAGACCTTCTAATTGACCGTCCTTATACGAAAATTTCTGTAGGGACGCTTCTAATTGACTTCATTACATTCTGCTTGATTTTTCCCTTTTAGTTAACTGTAATGTTGAAAAGCCTATCGGTAGTCAATTTGGAGAATTGTTTGTATCAGTTTTTCTCAGCAATTTTGTAGCAAGCAGTGATAAAATGTAACATGTGTATTCTTGGATGATCTATCCAATTTTCATGAAAAAATGTATTTAGCGTGAAATAATTTTTTTGAAAACATCTTTCATTCGCTTCACTTGTATCCTTTCTGCACATCTCTGTCTCATTTCGTGATCTTCTTCTTTTGAACCTTCTTTCAACCTTGCACCAGGATTTATGTGCTGGAATTCATCATGGCATAAATTCCCATTTCTACAAATAAAAAAAGTACCATCTTCAAGATGGTACCTTGTACTTTCCTCTCTTGAAACAGCAATATCCGATTTATGCGAGCCTCAAACTAATTAATATGATCAATAGATCCTTATTACGAAGCGTTAGTAGACTCGCTACTATTCTTACTCTTACTCGAGTCATTCGTATTTAAATTTCATTCATCCCCCCAAGGGGATACAATTATAGTATCTATGGAAATCAGCGCTCGAATGGGCCGAATGGGCCGGGAGATAACGAATGGGCCGGATCCGATAGTTTGGAAGGCCATCATATTGTTGAAATAAAGTATGCTTTTCGTTTTGTTATGATTATCACTCCCAGGGGTAAAATGTAAGGCTCGAGCTGAGTGTTAGATAGGCCTTCTTTTTGCCCCTCAGGGGGATACAATTATTGTATCTATGGGAACTAGCGCTCCCAGGGGGCAAACGTGAGGACCCGAGCTAACGGTTAACGCAACGAAACGCAACGAAGCAACGAAAATCAACGAAAATCAACGAAAATCAACGAAAGTCAACGAAAGTCAACGAAAGTCAACGAAAGTCAACGAAAGTCAACGAAAGTTAACGAAAGTTAACGAAAGTCAACGAAAGTCAACGAAAGCCAACGAAAGTCAACGAAAGCCAACGAAAGTCAACGAAAGCCAACGAAAGCCAATGAAACGCAACGAAACGCTACCAAAAAGATAAACTGTTAATTAACTTTGGCCTGAAGGCCAAAGCGACAGCTAAATAGTTTCTGACCGAAGCTGTCGTTAAATGAGTTATTATTATTATTATTTTGTTGAAATAAAATGTTTGTGTTATGTTTTATGGATCATCTTCTTTCGGTTCACTACTGTCCTGCTTTTCAGCACCGACTACTTTCTTCTTCAACTATGATCTTGTTTCATAACCTTCTTTCTCAACTTACTGTTTCTATGCCCTTTCTACGTAGATTCCAAGTTTCCTTGATTCCATATTCAATGGTGCCTTCCTCTCTTTGGATCGCCTTTGTGGCGGATAGAGAGGCTTAAACAAACTCATAATTCAATTTTTCGTATTGTTAAGGACCATCTTATTTCGGTTCAAAGCTGTCATGTTTTGCAGCTCCTCTCACTTTCTTCCTGACTTTTTTCCTTCTTCCAACGTTCTTTCTGAACTTGCTGTTTCTCTGCGCAGGGGATCTTGCGCGGGAACACGCCTTGTGCATAGAATCCGCGTTCCCTAATGACTATCCGAAATATAGCCTTCATTATTCCTCTCTTTTGAACGGCTTTGCTTCGGATAGGAAGGTTTTTAACTAACATATGATTCAATATAATCTTATTTCATTCATCCGATTATGCTAAGGTCAGTTTACGGTTAATTATTTACTTTTTTGTAGAGGACAAAAGTGATATGCGTTTTTCAAATTTGTATGATGTTTGTTGACATAACTTTCTGAACTAGTCAATACCATAACTGTCTGAACTTGTCAAATATTTTTAAGCTGAAACCGGTTTACTTTGCTATTTATCGAAACAGAGATTTACACTGCAGCTCTTTCACCCATTTCGTTGGTAATTGATTTAGCAAATGAATTAATTATTTCATGCTGTTAGCATCATTTAGTACAATATTTTTAGTATTAATATGTAAGAAATTCAATGCTTTGTGAATTATCTTGGTACTTACAGTCCTGAGTTTTGACTGATTTTGACCCCATTGCGGAAAACTGTCTTAATAACAAATTTAAAAGCTAGTCTCTGTCTTGCACTATTATTTAATTATTCCTACAAAATTTATCGTTCGAAAAAAAATTTATTATCGTGTGTACATTTTTCACTTAAAAATATATCAACGTCAATCAGCTTTGGTTGTTCTGCAATTATTTATTCAGGCTTTTGCTATTCAACATTTGGCATCTCCTGAATTATGTATTATCAGCGTCTTCAATCAATTGTGTGTCTAAAAATAATTTTCTTGTGTCATGGAAGATGTTCATAAGATTTTTTCCGCTTTTGTTTTATTGCCCTTTAAAAGAGGCGTTTCAAGCTTTCGTTTGAGCCTAATTTTAGGCTTGTAGGTTGATTTCAAATGAAATAAATGCTCGGACAGACAAGGAAGTAAATTCTCGCGTTGTTACGTAGTCTCCCGATAGTTGATTGGAGCTAGTGTTCCCCTAGAGAAATGAGATAAATTTTTTTCTTTAGCACGCAGGGCTGAATGATAACAATCGACTAAGCCAAACTTCTAGCCTTGGATGTCGATTTGACGGAAAGTCATCCACGAAAAAGTAGTAAATCGTTGCTCTATAACGCAGTTCTCAACGGGTTGGTTGGGGTGCTCAAGTTGACGTACGCTACTACAAGTGTTTGTGGTAAAAATTAAGATGCCATTAAGGGTGTCCATGTACTCAGAAATTGACAGAATTTTCGCATCTGCCCTTTAAGGTGCGATAGAAGCATGATGTCATGCTCCATCACTTTGCAGTCGAGTCTACTATTTTTTTGGGAAAATTCACACTCCTAACTTTAATAAAAAAACAAGCTTTCTAATGGGGCTCGTTCGCTTATTAGATATGAAGTCAATTTGTAATCCACAGACGTAAAATTTAATGCGAATTTTCGGTGTCAATTTAGGCATTGAGTTGGGTGTTGAAATTGGTTTAAGATTTTTCCCGCCTGTATAAGCTTTACGAAATAGAAGTAAATTCAGGCATCCTTATTATTCAAATGCCCGGTCGCAACGCAGTATAGTCTTCGTTGGAACTAAAACTTGGAGCTCAATCCCTGCGGAGATAAGTGGAAGTTATCCTTACGAGGTATTCAAAAGATATCTTGAGACTCATTTCCTATCAGAATACTAGTCGTATAAGATCACCAAATCAAACCTTGTCTCCTCCATGACTGATATACTGTTAACATCGAGTCTATATTTTCTATTTTGTAAAATGAAGCATCCAATATCGAGTTAACTATCTCATTGATCAGTCTACTGCGCAACTAGGTCAAACATTATTGTACACCCTAGGATAACGTTGGTGGTAGGATGCCCTAGAAGTCACTGAACTTATTCGGGCCCACAGGTAGCTATACTCAAATTTGACCATTGTACTAGACATAGTAAACATTCTACCTCTGTATCACTTGTGGTAAATAAATTGTTTAAAATTCCTTTGATTGTTTAATTAATTTGGGCCAGATAGATTTCAGTATTGAGTGAAATTATGAAAAACCCAGGTGACGCCCTGAAGCAGTGTTACCAAACTTGTCATTTCTGCGAATAAAATCCTGGAGTTTACTTTTTTCGATCTGAAACTTGACACCGAAATTCATTCATAGACTTTGAACTTTGCTGGGACTGTAAAATACTTTCAATATCAACAATCAAATTTTGTTTCTCAAGATATGAGCTCAGGAATTATGTCCGGAAAAAAGTGCTTAATTTGGCAACTCTAACTTGACGCCAAATCAAAACTCAGATATTTCTTGAGATAACTAATATCTGGGTTGAAATACCCAGGTGAGATTGAACTCAACAGCTAAAAGAGCATTAAGCGAGCGTGCGCACATTCCACCGTAGTCTGTAGGTAACTGACGTCACAGTAGCGAGAACGCTAATGGTTACCACAGACATCGGAGAAATCTCAAAATCTGGTTCTCTTTGCAGACGACTATGCTTCCACCACTATATACTCCCTCCACGGTGGGCTGCTGTCCGTGGTTATGCGAGGTAATGTGTGGGTTAACGCTTCAGCTTAAACCATGGATAGCAACACCACATTTGTATGGTCTCAGTCTTTAGTAGACACTTCAATTGAACTACACAGAGCTCATGAATGCTTATGGAGAGGATAATCAGAGGAATATAAAAATGGAATTGCCAAGGTACGAGCACTTGAGTATCGGAAGACTTGATATGTTTCTGTGAACACGTTACCACTGCAGAAGTTAGTAAAAAATTCACACATTGAGTTCCCAATTTCATCGAGAAATGAAGATAAAAAGAGAATAAATTAAATCTGGCACAGGAACAGATCAAGTGTATATACCAAAACTTTGGGGCTTTGCAGTGATAGTGGCACTCTTCGTGAAACAATATCGACTCTTGATGAAGACATTCAGCAACACGATTCAAAAAGCGTAGGTAATTTTACATGACATTCCATAAATCAAATTTATTTTCAAATGAAAGTTCTCTGAAGATGTGAGTGTACGAACCCCTCTCGTCTCTTCTCTGCAACCATTTTTTAACCCAAATGGTGCGATGCTAACCTTTTTTCTCTTCCCAGCAGCACGAATGCGGTCAGATAAAACCGTTATCGAACTATTTCCGAGAAACAGTACAAACTATGTTTGTGAGTAACAAAACGAAGAGGATAAACCAAAGTGTACCATACCCACTGTTAGGTTTGGAGGTGGCTCAATCATGGCGAGGGGATTTTTCAGCCCATCAGGGTTAAATAAACTTCATATCATTGAAGGAACCATGCATGACATGAAATATCATGAAATATTGGTGGAGCAACTCCTACCTTCAGCTCGTTTGTTAAAATTAAAACATGGATGGGCCTTCCAATGAGACAACGATCCAAAGCACACTGCAAGCGAAACCATGGAATGGTTGAGGATGGAGAAGATAAACATTTTTGAATAGCCAAGTCAATCCCCGGACAAGAATCCGATCGAAAACTTGTGGAGGGAATTAAAATTGAAGATTCAGAAGAGAAGTCCCAATAATATCACTGAACTCAAGGAAATTTGCATTGAAGAATGGCATAAAATAACACCCAAAACTTGTAAAAGGCTGGTAGTGAGCTACTGTAAGCGTTTCGAAGCCATAAGTAATAATAATGGGTGTGCAACGAAGTATTAATGTATTTATATCAAGAAATGTGTTGTAAAGATACATTATTGTATCTTTAATAATAGGGCGAAAGCCCGAAAGAGTAATAATAGGGCGAAAGCCCGACAGAGTAATAATAGGGCGAAAGCCCGAAAGAGTAATAATAGGGCGAAAGCCCGAAAGAGTAATAATAGGGCGAAAGCCCGAAAGAGTAACAATAGGGCGAAAGCCCGAAAGAGTAACAATAGGGCGAAAGCCCGAAAGAGTAATGATAGGGCGAAAGCCCGAAAGAGTAATGATAGGGCGAAAGCCCGAAAGAGTAATGATAGGGCGAAAGCCCGTAGGAGTAATGATAGGGCGTAAGCCCGAAAGAGTAATAATAGGGCGAAAGCAAGAAAGAGTAATAATAGGGCGAATGCCCGAAAGAGTAATAATAGGGCGAAAGCCCGAAAGAGTAATAATAGGGCGAAAGCCCGAAAGGGTAATAATAGGGCGAAAGCCAGAAAGAGTAATAATAGGGCGAAAGCCAGAAAGAGTAATAATAGGGCGAAAGCCAGAAAGAGTAATAATAGGGCGAAAGCCAGAAAGAGTAATAATAGGGCGAAAGCCCGAAAGAGTAATAATAGGGCGAAAGCCCGAAAGAGTA
>JACJUY010005337.1:25501-53285 GCA_014220935.1 Platorchestia sp. MABIK | reverse complement strand
CTAGTCAACAAAATCCAGCTCCTAGTCAGCAAAATCCAGCTCCTAGTCAGCAAAATCCAGCTCCTAGTCAGCAAAATCCAGCTCCAAGTCAGCAAAAAGGTGCCTAAGAAAGCGTTTACCGTTTACTAGCACCAGGTCAATGTATCAGCGAAAGTCTAGATGTTCCTAAAGTTTCTGTCGCTAGTATCAGAAAAACGACAACCATCAGAAGCATATCCAAGCTTTTATTCATGACTTAGTACGAAAACAATTACAGATTACAATTTTTGGTAAAGCTCTAAAAAGTTTAGAAATAAGTAAGGGTATCTATGTTATAAAGAATGACCGAAAACAGCTGTCTAGCTTTGTACTTGAGATATAATAAAATAAAATGCCCAGGGCGATAAAGCGTGCTATTGTTTGTTTCTGAACCGTGGATATTTTCCCCGTATACTTTATTGGGTTTAGTTGTCGCAGCTGTGAATTGTTGTCACCCACAAAACATTTTCTGATTAGCAAAAGAAAGAATTCATAGAGGAAGGAGTTAAATAGTTATTCTAACGTATAAAATCGGAATTTTTCATGGCACTATTTAAACAGTGTTCATTAAACATCATACACCGAATACTAAGCATTATTTAATTGTAGAACTATGCTACCTAACTTCCGGTATCAGATTTCCTGAGCTAAATATTCAGAATGAAACCTTCAACACCAAACACCCAGCACAAACTCACAGACACAAGGTAGCTACGTACGAAAAACACAAGCCCACGAAAATCCCTTGCTTCTGATAGACACTTAGTCCTCGAATCCAACACCGTAACTAGCTACGTTTTTGTGACAACGTCTTTGTATCAACGTCTTGTATCAAAGTCTTGTATCAACGTCTTATATCAACGTCTTGTATGAACGTCTTGTGTCAACGTCTTTGTATCAAAGTCTTTGTATCAGACGCATTTTGCATTCTTTCGATAGTGAAGAGTTGCGTATGAAACACCGCGTCTCAGTTTGTTATGAGCATCCCGAGCTCTGCTTCGCACGGATTTGAACCACGTTTAAGTTCAGACTACCCATGTATATTTCTAAGAGTAAGGTCATGTTTCATTCATAAAAAGGATTCGATCACTTCAGGTAATTTTTAAGACCGGAGAGCATCTGTACTGTGAATAAAAAGCGAAATTTATTTCGTGGAAGCATAGGAAGATTTCTCCAAACCAGAATAGCGTCAAAAATCACACGGGATTCGTGGACAAAAGCTCAGGTTCACACGGTGAGGCGTCGGCTGCGCACTACAATCTTTCAGCTGATCCTGCAGATGAGCAGATGGGTGCGCACATGTGTGAGAGATACAGGATACTTACATGCGTTCAAGAATACATGGGACCACACGTGGGTGCGGTCCCAGTCTATCTTTTTCGCCGTAGCATGCAAAAAGACATTACGTGTTTCAAAACGAACCCACGCCCAGCTATGCAGCAACTGTTTTGCGCATTCCATGAGATCTAAATCATTGCTCTACGAAAACAACTTTCGGTGCAGATGGCTTTTGAAAACACCCTATTTTTTCACCCATTTTTCCCCATTATCTCAGTAATTGATTCGAAAACTTAAAAAAGTCTGGGGGACGCACTTATAACCCTATCAAAAATATACACGTACGCCAAATTTCATAGATCTCGTTCGCATACAACAAGCGTGACAGCCATTTTTTTATTCTGGGAAGACGTCCCCCTTAACCTAGTTACGCATTAGACTGATCAATGAGATAGAATTTCTTAGAAATTTCTAAGAAATTTTTTACAAACATGAGAATTGTTGAGAAATTTAAAAATGAGAATTTTAAAGAAATTTTTTCCACACATGAGAATTTTAAAGAAGGTTAAGAATGAGAATTTTTAAGAAATTTTTCCCATGCATGTTATTTTGTTAGAAAAATTGAAAATGGAAATTTCTATGAAATTCATCCAAACATGAAAATTTTCAAGAAATTTAAGAATGGGAATATCTAAGAAGCATCTTACAAAGAATAAAAATCATGTTCACTCAAAAATTTAACTTTATATCTTTATACAAACAGTGTCTCTAACATCATACGTGTGCGTGGAACTCAAGTGTAAATGTACAAAACTACCTAATTTCTTTTTGTTCTAATTTACTGAACAAAAAAGATACAATGCTCCGCTTCCAGTACTCAGAATTTATTTGAAAAAAATTGACAAATCTGACATGAAGGGAGACTAACATTTATATATTTTTATTTTACACAAAATGTGCTTTATTCGATCAAAGCAAAAGATTGTACGCAGAGTTATTTTTTACAGTTAGAAGTTCTAAAAATTCGAAGTTTTTGACTCTGCGGTTCAATTATTACATAAACTACTCTTTAATTATGTTTCTCTACGTCTAAAAATTCGTCACATTTAAAAATTTTTCTAAGAAAAAATTTTGACTAGTAGTCAAATCAGTGAAAAACATTGTTTTAACTTAATTATTTTCAAACCAAAAATCACGATTGCAACCGGTTGCACGATCATCACGTCTGTTTGGTACTGAACGTTTGCAGTAGACTAGATATCTTTGCCCGTTAGCTAATATGACATTATTCAAGTTTGCTAATTATTTCTGATCTATCAATGTTCAGTGGATAACATTCTGACCAGTTTGTCATTAAATATTCCGATTCGATATTTTCCGATCTATCAATATCTACCTTTGCCAATATTCAAATAAACCTCTATACCAACCTTAAAAATAGCCACGCAGCTAATACCTACATCTTCAGCATTTCCACTACCTGATAAGCATGTATTCAGATCAGCCAATATTCCCATCATCCGATAAGCATTTAGATCAGCCAATATTCCTATCATCTGATAAGCATTCAGATCAGCCAATATTCTGATCTTCCGATAAGCATTCAGATCAGTTAATATTCCCATCATCCGATAAGCATTCAGATCAGCCAATATTCTAATCATCCGATAAGCATCCAGATCAGCCAATATTCCCATCATCCGATAAGCATTCAGATCAGCCAATATTCTGATCATCCGATAAGCATTCAGATCAGCCAATATTCCCATCATCCGATAAGCATTCAGATCAGCCAATATTCTGATCATCCGATAAGCATCCAGATCAGCCAATATTCCCATCATCCGATAAGCATTCAGATCAGCCAATATTCCCATCATCCGATAAGTATTCAGATCAGCCAATATTCCCATCATCCGATAAGTATTCAGATCAGCCAATATTCCCATCATCCGATAAGCATTCAGATCAGCCAATATTCCTCTCATCCGATAAGCATTCAGATCAGCCAATATTCTAATCATCCGATAAGCATTTAGATCAGCCAATATTCCCATCATCCGATAAGCATTCAGATCAGCCAATATTCCCATCATCCAATAAGCATTCAGATCAGCCAATATTCTCATCATCCAATAAGCATTCAGATCAGCCAATATTCCCATCATCCGATAAGTATTCAGATCAGCTAATATTCTGATCATCCGATAAGTATTCAGATCAGCCAATATTCCCATCATCCGATAAGTATTCAGATCAGCCAATATTCCCATCATCCGATAAGCATTCAGATCAGCCAATATTCTGATCATCCTATAAGCCAATTTTGTGAGCACAGCTCCCTTATTCCCTGGGAGTCTCTAATTTCATTTAATATTGGCTTTAAAAACTTAGACCGCGAGTTTAATGGAATCAACCTCTTTGGGAGCCTCTCCACTGAAGTTAGAAACTTCCTCAAACTATATAAAAGAATGACAAAAACTCGGCCCGGGCGATAGTTTGGCCCAAAGTTCAATGATTCCTTGCCAACTACAATAATGTAAGACTGAACAAAAAATGATAAAGCCAACAGAAGGCCTTTCTAAATTGTTTTGAATTGGTGTTTCCTGTTTGTAAAACTTCCCAGATTTCTTTGGGAATGAGAACACGAGTGATTTTTTCGTTAATTAAGATTTTATGACTTTTGTAGTTTAACTTTAAGAGGATTCTGCAGCGCCAGCAATTCCTGTGAAAAGATTTTGTTACGTATGTATATATACAGATTTAGGAGTTAAAAATTGATGTCTTTAGAATAATTGTGTACCCAACAATTGGGTATTCTAATTTTTAAACGTTCAAACACCACTGTTGTGAATTGAGGTCATGAAAAACGTTCTAAAACACGAACAGAAAACCTGAACGAACAATTTTATTCACGGTCAAGAGGACGAACTCATTCAGAGACACTGGTCATAAATTGTCAAGCTAAAAAGTTTGATTCCACGAAAATGAAGTCATGAAGATTATCATATTCGTTGATTATGTAAGCAATAATGCATAAAAGTTAATGCGAATCTAAACCACTAAATTTTATTTGTTGCCATTTTTAAGCATTGCTTTCGTTTTCACAGCCTGACTCTATCAAATGTGACAACTGCTGTTCTTCAATCGGCATGTGAAGCATCTAACATGCATCAAATTTGGACGCTAGGTGACAGCCCCACACAGATGAGGCAGATGGTAGCTTATGAATTATCACGTCTAATAATTATCTTAATGTTGAGACATTATAAAAACCATCACAACTCATCATGTATCACGTTCATTGAGAATTATCTGCTTCTTTCTTTTTATTTCATGTAAGTGAATTACAAGTTTAAGGAATAGGCCGAGTTCTCCGCGTATTTAAATATGAAGGAAATCGTTCAAAATTTTTTACTGAGCTACTGAGTGAAAATGTTAAATGATTTCCATTTTATTTGTACCAAAATAAGAAGGAAATAACTCAACATTTTTAACTGAGCGACTGAGCGAAAATGTGTGAGAAGTAAAAATGAAATTGCGAGCTAAGGGATGGATTACACTTCGAGCAAACACCTTGCAGTCAGGCATGACTTCGATAGTTAGAACGAGGTAGAGATAGGGTTCAAAATCAGCGGTGTCATGTTACAGAGAAGAGCAGAAAAAAATCGAATGATCAATCTAAATTTTACCCCAAATGGCTTCTGAATTTGCATAAAGCCCCTGAAGTAAGTTAACTACAAGACAATTGAACGTAACTACTTAATTTACTTTTAATATCGTGTTTTTGTCTGTTTGTACATCTACGTTCATTTCTACTTCAGTGATATATGTCAGATTCTTTTAATGAGCTGATGATGGGTATTAGCCAGAAACGTTCTCAGAATAATGATATTTTTATCAGCGATTTTGCTCTCCTATTTTCATTGAAATTGAAGAAAATTCCAGAAATTGTACCTGATTAAATTCAACTTAAGTGTGTTGTGTTTAAAAAATGAGTGAACGTTTAAGTGTTTCATTGTCGTGGTATCAACCTACGCAAAATTTTCAGCAAATGTTGAAACATGACACTATGTCAGATAAAAAAAACAATGATTATAAATATCTCTCGATTTTTTTAAGTTCACATTTTATTTTGGTTCGTTGGGTCGAAAAAAATTGATCGGCAGCGCGACAGGATCACAGTCGCGAATTACAGGCACTTTATCGATGGTGCTAAGTCCTGCTTTTTCGCGAGTCCAAACTATGCAGAGAGTTATTTGTACAATTTCTTATTAACTGGAATGAAAATTTGGAACTTTATTTGAATATGTTTTGAATTCACTCACTGTAGTTAGCGTTTATTTTACAGATTTGGTTGTCACATTTAAACATGCTTAAAAAAAATTACATGCACTTCTCTCCACCCACACGGAGCAGGTGGTTTAGTGCTATGACTCAGCAATACTCTGAAAAAACTTTCAACATGCTACTAACTTTCAATCTGATACTAAACCAGTGTGTGGGGCTAGTGACAACAACCATATTGGAAAAATTTTGCTGCTCAAAATTGCATTGTTTTCGAAAATGGTTTTAACGTTTGGCTGAAACATCTACAAAGGAAATTAATTTTTCGCAATTGTAAATCCATTGTATACATGATTAAACTTCATTCGACTGTTGAAATAAAATTTTTAGCGAACGCCAGGCTTCTTGAAACCGTGAGGTTTGTTGAGCAAAAAGCTTAATGCGTAGCTTGACAACATTTACTTTCCCGTAAACCTGTACCATCCAAAAAATAAATAAATGTTCATCAGGTAGAATTAAGCAACAGAATACATACGCTTTTTCCATCAGATGTAATTCGCAGTCGTTCACAGTGTACTTTCAGTCATAGTCATTGAAGATCGCGAGAAACGTTGCACCGAGATTCATGTTCACATTACGGCTAATTCCAGTCAGGCACCATAGAAGATCATGAGAAGAAACGTTGCACCGAGATTCATGTCCATATTGCACTTAATTTCGGCGCCCGTTTTTGAATGCCACAATTCGGGCGAGCAGCACTAAAGGTTCATCCCACGGCAGCTGGCCGTTCTCCTGAGTTTGACGGTTATCTACGGTAGACATATTCATTTGGCAGGCTCCGGAGCCGTGGTACGGTCAGAAAGAACACTCCGTGTGAGCCGCGTCTCTTTTCCGGGGTTGATTTTATCTGAGACAGGGGGTGCTTGGGAGGATGGAGGGAAGGGTAGAAAAGGATGGAAGAAGGATAGAAAAAGATGGTGGAAAGGGTAGAATAGGATGAAAAGAAGGGTAGAAAAGGATGGAGGGAAAGGTAAAGAAGGATGGAGAGAAGGGTAGAAAAGGATCCCTGGAAGGGTAGAAAAAGACGGAGTGAAGGATAAAATAGGACAGAGTGAGGAGTGGAAAAGGATGGAGGGAAAGGCAAAAAAGGATGGAGGGAAAAGTAGAAAAGGATGGAGAGAAGGATAGAAAGGGATAGCGGGAAGGATGGAAATGGATATAAGGAAGGGTAGAAAAAGATGAAGGGATGTATAGAAATTTATGAAAAAAGGATGAAGGGAAAGAAATGCGGAGTACTTGGGTGAAATGGATGTAAGAAAGCCAAGGACTTAACCATAAATGGAAAAAGTCTTCAAGATGTCAACTCAGTTTTCTTAGCGCAAAATTTTTTCGATTTTCAAACAATGTCATAGCGGTATAGCTGGCAGCGCAAGTAGTGAAGATCACTTGACTACCTAATGTGCTACGCTACGTAGCGCTGCCAAGTCGATTTGGACAAACTTACGCCGCCGTACCGCTATGACGATGTAAGCTATTGGAAGTCCGCCATGAATTCATGAAATGTCATTTCCAATGTTTGATTTAAAACAAGTTTTCTTCATAAATTGTTTGATCACAAGCATGCGTTCGTAATATAAGTGATCGCAACCATGAGTTCAGAAAACAATTAAAATTTCATTCTGTGAGCTCAGTAAACGCCTCGCGACTGACATGTGTGTGAAGTTTGCATTAGTTTCAGAAGCCACGTATATGTGTAATACGTCATTTCCGAAAGTGGATCTAAATCGGCAGTGCGGAACAGAATTGGTTTTGGTCATTTCCCTACAACTTCACCACTTCTTTCCATTCATAACTATTATCATTACTACCACTACTACTACAACGTCACACCACCACACACGTTATGATCACCAATCACGTCATCACAACTACCACTACCTCCACAACCACTTGCAATCAGCACTCAATCCCCCACATCGCCTGCTTTTCCCTCGTCCTTCCTTCTCCTGCTGAGGGTAAGAAGAGGGACGGCTTTTCAGCTACAGAATATTTTACAAAGCGCTTTCAACTTGCGTCTTTTCAAAGGATCCCAGCACGTGTTTGTACGTGTGTGTTTAGGTGCGCATGTGCGTGTTAGAGAGTGTGTGAGTGATTATAAAATTTCACACTCGTGTAAAAACACAAAGGCAATCGGACGTGAAGGTACTGGTCTTCAATATATCAGAGACAGCTTTCCAGTTACAGCACCAACGATTCGTAAGATAATTAATGTCAATAGTGACTAATAAATTCTTCGACCAAAGGATGTACTCTAAAATTAGATCGGCGCATAAAACTGGTGATTATATTACGGGATCAAACTATACAGTTTGTAAGTCTTTTATCTGTCCTGCCATAAATATTGGAGAAAGTGATGAAAAATCAACAGTTATCTCACATGGACGAATATTAAACATAGGAGTTGATACAATGGTTTGAAATTTATTTATCAAATTGATCTCAAACAATCCACCTAGATGGTAAATTTTCTCCAACCATTCAGAACAATCTCGGTGTTCCTCAAGGTTCTATCTTTGGTCCACACTTGTTTTCTATTTTCCCTAACGATTTCCCAGCAGTACCTTTTAACACACGAACCTCTATGGACACAGGGGATGTTCAAATTAAATGAAAAGTTCTCAGGCGGAATTCCAGCAGACGTAAAAAACTGAAACGCTATTCAGTAACTTGAAATAGTGTCACCAAAATAGTCTCAAACTAAATGCAAGTGAAACACAACAGATTATTTCTAGATCCAAAGATGCAATTAAATAAAACTCGGCACCTGACTCTTACGGTAGAGAATGATGAAATAAAGCCATTAGGAAAAGTTGAAAATTTAGGCATTTGGTTCCATCAAAACACGTCCTTCAAATATCATGCTGAGAAAATTTACCACTTGCCCTTGTGGACTTTGCTACGTAAGTGTTTGTGTTGATATGTGCGTGAGAGTGAGTCAGTATACTCGTGTATGCATCTGAACTGAATGGTGTCTATTGGCCAAGTAAGTCCTACACACAGTGTCACAAACGTATTCATGTGCGTATTCAGACTCACACGCCACGAAACTAGAACGCTCTTTTTTGCTTTCAAAGAAAACCCATAAAAACTTCTGCTCCATGACGAGGTCCTGGTCAATCCAAACATTTTTCTTGTGCTCCGAAGATCACCAGAAGAAACTTCCTGCAAAGTAATGATAATATTTTCCTTCAAATGACGAGTCAAGTTCAACAAAGCCTGACCTTTTTTCCAAAGGAAGCTGCCCTATTCACAAGTCATGTCTTTTTCTCGCTTCAGCCTTAATGGGATGAAAGAAACACAAATGCAATCCTCCTGAAGATGGAGTTTGCACTCTGTGTTCATGGACTTCTTCTAAAATTAAACGTTTTGAAGTTTTTTTTCAGACAAATTATTGCGGGTACTGATATTGTTAACAGCTGAGTTAGATTCGTGAATCACGTTTAAAGTTTTAGAGCTCATTGAAACACATCAAAATATGTACCAAACGATGGTTATTGATATTATCGCTTTTTCAGACATGTAATTGTCGGTACAAACGTTTTTACAGCAGGGTTAGATTCGTGAATAAAGTTTCAAATATTTGATCTCATTGAAACGCTTCAAGACATGCTCAACATGAAAGTTACTGATAATATCCAAAGCGCATCAAATTTTTACTATCATGTATGCGCCAGCCAACTCTACACATCAGGGACGGTTCACACGTTGGATTTCTTTTCTCTTTTTCTTCCCTGGAGTCATGCCATTTTTCAACGAACATAAAGAAAACAAATTTGGAAGCCCCTATCTCTGTATATTCTAGTTGAATTTTGAGCAACTCACGTGACGATCACCCCGGCAAAACTCGATGTATGCGTTAAAAGGAAGAATTCCGACGAGATTCAAAGCTTTGAAGCCGAAGAGTCTGGCAGAATCTAAAATTTTACGATCGCTATCAGGGTCGTTTGTTTTTTACCTGAAATACGGATCCCCATTTCTTGGTGTACAGAGTGAGTTAGTTTTAAAAGTTTGAGTCTTTGCAGAAGCTCCTGGCGAAGTACTCTTCATATTTGACATCAAGGTTTCTATGCGTTGTCCCAACGTACTTGAGTTCGCCCGAGATTCATTCTTGATTGCTTTCACTACCTTAAATATCGCCTGCAATATTTCACATTCCGCTCTAAGAGAAAATTGTGCACGTATTTTTATAAATTGCACACTTTTCAATCAAATTGTGAATGAAGGGATTGGAAAATGTTTGATGAAGCAGAAAAACAGTTAAATTAGGCTATTTTTCTATAAAAAAGAAATTCTTAGCTTCTATTTTTATTTCATTTTAATCTTTTAGGTACAGACAACCACAAAAATTTCTAATCTCTAAGCACTTGCGGGATTGATAATACATTTAAAACTCGTGAAGTACCTGTTACATAGGGAACATTCTTCAGGTACACACTGCTGTTCCAGACGTAAAATTTGTTGGTAAAAACGCAATATATCACATGTACATTTATCTATGTCAATACATTACAGGTGTTTTTTTTAAGATTAGCGCCAAAGACTCATCAGAAATGAAAATCGGATAATGTTATGTAAAACAAGTATATCGTTTTATTGTTTTATTAAGTTAAAGGGAAATACTGTTAAAAAATTTTCATGTTGATTATGTGAAAAACACAATGTGTGTAATGAGTGTATCTATGATACAGTCATCTATACTTCATGTAAAGATCACAGCAATTTCTCACAGTAATCCCTCGCTCATGCTCACTAGCTTATTTAATCTATTACCTGATATCACTAGTTTAAATATTAAGAGTGCTCACGACCCGTCAAAAAATGACAGGATTAGATATCGGACCAACTGAGCTTTAACATGGCTTTCTCATGATTTCCCACGCTATTCTATGGCTTTGCTATACTTTCCTAAGTCTCAACTGCTGATATTCTATACAACCTGATCTAACCTACCAATACACGTGATGTTCATTCCGACTCTGAATCTGCTGGGTTAATGTACAGAAAATAATTGTGGAGTTGATGAAGCTTGTATCACAGATACGCTCATCATCCACTTTCTGCTGGTGGGTGTGACGCACGGACGGACGGACGCGGCTATTTTTATAGTATAAAATATAGTATAGTTTAGATACTCATGACCACGGTAGAGGAAACAAGGTAGGGTCATTTCTATGGGGGAAATTACACTTCTTCTTGTTCGGGTAGCCAATAGAAAGGCTTTATTTCGAACAAAATTTATGACGTCACCAAACCGCAGTGTCGTTAGGCCAATAGTGGAGACGGATTTGGGAGTAGCAGTGCTACCAGAAGCAATATGAGCGCTGCTATTGGTTCGTGGCCGTGACGTCAGCAAACCCACACAGTCGACGAAAAAAAGACTGGTTTGACCCTACCTTGTTTCCTCTACCGTGCTCATGACGTAGCGCGACCCGTATCACTGATTTGCTCGACAAGTGCTTCATGCAACGCTGGTCAAAAGTTTCGATAGTAGCAGGCAAGAAATGTACATTTACACATGTAAATACATAGTTATTATATGCATTTGTACATTATATATTTATAAATATGGGCTAACATTTCAGTTATTATAAATGAACATGACGGAAATTTTTATATATAGGAGACATATTTATAAATATACGATACGGATATATTTATAATTATGAATATACATGACGAAAACATTCAAAAATAAAAGTAAACATCTTAAAATTGATAAATATTCAGGACTGAATTATTTAAAAAAATATAAGTAAACAAATTTATTCATATGAATACGTGTACTTATACAGGAGGGATAGAATTATTATGGATGACCAGCGACCGACATTCGTACAAAGAGACTCACACAAAACTAGATAAAACGTTGTCGCCAAAGAGGCCTAGAGGCTCAAGTCGAAGTAAGCTGACGGTAACAGCCGATCCCTAAATCGGATTATGGGTAAAAATAACAAAACTGTTGCTGAAGAGTCACCAGAATTCTAACGTGCAGTAAGTGTTTTATCGCAGAATATGTAGTTCAGTGGGAGTTTTTCTGGGTAAATATAATGGTTGGAACAAAATAAAAACGTATCAACATAGGGTTGCAAGGTATACAGCAAATGAAGTATTGTAACGAAATAAATTAACGTAAGCGAGGGACATGAGAATATTGCATGTCTGTATAAGTCAACAAGTCAACGTTCACCTTCTATCTTGCAAAAAAGAAACGTTGGATGAGCGAAAAAAACACATAAAGCTTTTGATCCAAATCGCATGATTCCACGAGTTGCAAGGCTGAGTGGTTGTACTTACGATTCCGTCCACCATTTCATGGTTATACAGTGTGTCCCATAAAAACCCGAACCGAGGATTTATTTTCCCGTATCAGTAATACCATCGTAAGAACACCCGCATCAGTAATACCATCATAAGAATACCCGAATCAGTAACACCATCATAATTTTACTTGAAATTAAATGCTTATGATTTTCTTATGATGGTATTACTGATAAGGGAAATAAAAAATCGATTCGGGATTTTCTGGGACATACTGTATGTGATTAGCTTGTGGCATCTTAGTTAACTTATGGAATGTCTAACCAGTTAAATCGAATGGTTTACGTGCTTAACCGAACATTCTTCGATCTATTCATTTTTGACGAGACTTTTATACCAGTCATTAATAACTACACCCGTCACGTGATGTTCAAATTTAAGCATCATATTCTACCCAAGAGCGTGTGGAACCCGTATCACAGATACGTTCATCAAGTTGTTCTGCACCTGTTGTTGTTCAAGTTCTGCACCTTGCAAAGTCTGTCAATAAATGAGATGCTGAATGTTTATTGTTTCAATGCTAAAGAAATTCTTTGACGTTTAAACGTATAATTTTTATTCCAACCGAGTCAATCTTACTTCATTTTGTTACATAATTAGTGTACTTCTTTAACAACGGGTCTCGATGATGTATTTTCAATCATATTTTCAATCATATTTTCAATTATACTTTCAATCCTATTTTCAATCATATTTTCAATCACATTTTCAATCATATTTTCAATCATATTTTCAATCAAATATTCAATCATATTTTCAATGGTATTTTCAATCATATTTTTTAATCATATTTTCAATCTTTTTAACCATCATCATTCTAATCTAACTACTGGGAGAGCTGAAACCAATTGAGAAGAATTCCACTTGCATCATAGTCGAAACCATACATAGAATGATCCTCCAGTCAAAGAATGGGTATTACTACAAGAGAAGCCCTTCAAATACATGGTATATTTTGGTTCAATTTCATGTTCATTTAATTTTTGACCTACCTTTATTTCACATTTTTTACTCAAAGCGTTGTACTTATCAGTTTTCAGATTTAAAAGGAAATCGTACTTCTTAAACACGTGGTATTAAATCTGGTGCTCCAATTACAGTGTCTTTGAAAAGCGTCTCATTGTTTTCTGTTGTCATAACAACCCTTCATAAATATCTACTACCTGTCATTCAGAGAGCCAATTTAAATACAGTGCCCACATCAAGCATATTTTTTTTGAGCAATATTATTTCTGTCGATATCGTATGTTACGGAAGTTACGTAGTACATATATTCCAAAAGTTATGAGGCTATAAGAGCATTTCGATCAACTCTATTGTGAATAATACTCGTTAAATACACAATAATTCAAGGTAAATATTGTGGTGTAAATGCTAGGAAAACACTAGGCCCGTGAGGCTGTGAGATCCGTATCACAGATACGTTCATCAAGTACTTATGTTTTGTTCAGCTTGAGGGAAACACTAGCATCATGTGCGCAAAGCGCATCTTTATCAGTGCCCTACTTATCCTTTTCCGTTTCACCTCTTCCCGACACAATCTGTGTCAAACTCTCTTTCCGTCTTTTCTATAAGCATCGTTCGTTCGTTCGTAGAGGGAAAGACTGTAAAAAAATAATTTTCATGTTGTATGTGTGAAAAACACAATGTGTAATGAGCGTATCTATGATACAGCCATGTTTACTTCGGGAATTTTTAACTTTCGAAGAGAAGAACATTTTTCATGAATGAATCGAGAAGAACATTTTTTGAAGTTTCTTTATTCATTGAAACTCAACGCTGTCAGTTTAAATCGAAACTATAAAATCCTACTTCGTAATGGTCTTTATAAATTTACGCGCTTTCAATTTCAGAGCAGCAATCAGTGCAGAAGCTGCTTATCGTCACAATCTGCATTTCAGCTCAACGCTCACGCACGGCCCGAAAATAGCCCTTGCAATTTCAGCGCAGAAGCTCACATTGATATGGTCTCAATTTCCGCGGCAGCCTCTCCCGCCAAATGGCCTCTATTTATAATTCAAAGCGCAAATGGATATCCGCAGGTTCGTTGTTGCGCCGCTTTTGTGAGGGCGGCGATGATTAGGCGATTTTTTCGATGTTGGCAGCTCGAAAAATGATCGAGGAGCCGAGATGCGCGGGATTCATATCGCACAGATTTTTTTCTCGTAGACGTGTATTTTTTAGAGAAAATATTGTTTTCCGGGGAATTTATGCGAAGCAGGGGTGTTAAAAATGACTTGTAGGATTCATGTCGCACTGACTTTTATTTCGTAGTGATTTTTTCCGACTTTTTTCTGTTGTGCGGAGCTATAGCAGGGTAATGGAAACTGTACAGTTGTTTTCTGGGATGTGCAGTACATGAGGGATATGCAGTATATAAGAAAGGTGCTGTATATGAGGGAGGTGCAGTATATGAGGGAGGTGCAGTATATGAGGAAGTGCATAATATGAAGTAAGTGCAATATTCGAGAGACATTCAGCAACTTAGATCAGTCCTCATGGAATAGAAGCATGAAGCCACCTCGGTCTAATGAGTCGATTATCACCGTCTCAGATGATTCCACTTCACAACCGCCCCCAAATTACGCGCGGCTCCCGCCTTATAGATTCCCGATACCCGCAGCTCGAACCGAGCGGCAGGTGAACCTTGCGTGTGAGGCAGTGGTGAGGTGACTAGATGTTCGGGTATGTGGGAGCCGTGGTCTAGGTGAGTAGTGTTCAGGTAGGTGTGAGTGGTGGTCTAGGTAGGTGGTGGTCTAGGAAGATGGTTGTCTAGGAAGATTGTAGTCTACGTAGATGGTGGTCTAGGTAGATGGTAGTCTAGGTAGATAGTAGTCTAGGCAGATGGTAGTCTAGGCAGATGGTAGTCTAGTTAGATGGTATTCTAGGTAGATAGTAGTCTAGGTAGATGGTAGTCTTGGTAGATGTTAGTCTATGTAAGTAGTACTCTGATAGGGGCTTAGTAGTAGGTGTGAGTAGTAGTCTGGATAGATGGTTGTAACCCATATAATCGGTCGTCTAGGTAGTGGTAGTCTAAGGGATTAGTACTTTGAATGTGTAGGTGGTAGTTTGAGTAGCTTGAACTCTGGGTAGTTGAAAATCTAGGAAGATTGTGATGTAACTAGTTGTTCGATGTCACTCTTTCACCCGATGGAATGTTGTTTAGTCTGCCAAGAAAATATTATTTATTTGATATTTCACCTGAATGGATATTGTTTAGCCTGCCAACAAAGTATTAACGAATTGTTTTAATTAAGCATCAACATTAATGTGGGACGTACTTGATTTGCCTAATAAGTATTTATTTGAATGCATTTGAACAAATAAAAACTGGCCTGGAGGATGTTTTGTGACCGTTTAATATATCGATGTGGGACTGAATGCAGCGAAATTCTAGGGGACGAAAAAAATACTTTCTGTCCCCTACTACCAACAGCAGTTTAAATGCCCATTCATTTCTCTCCCCGAAACTTAGGTGATCCACCAAGGAACATGAATAAATTTTTGAATTTAATCAAAGAGATTTAACTTTCACGAAGCAAACTTGAATTTTGAGGAAGGATGCCGAGCTTAATAAATTTTAATTTAATCGTACAAAATGGCTGAGAATTTCAGCAACGAGTACCGAGTCTAAGAAATTTTAATTCGAGGAAGTAGGTGTGAATTTCAGGACCGGTTACCGAGTTTAAAAATTTCACTTAACAGATTCCACGAAATTTCGCTTTCAGTCAAAGAATTTCTTCAGTTTAATGAACGTGAACTTAAGGATCGGAACGTCCTTTAACACATTAATCGCCATGTGAGCCACCGGTGGTACACGGAGAGAATTTTCTGAATGCTGCTGTCCGACCAGGAGGCACAAACTCAATTTTCAAAATACCTAATGAAAGCCAAATGAAAGTACGATCCAGTTAATGTTTGCTATTTTTACAATAAGTTACCACAGTTGACTTTAACTTTGAGTTGAATATTGAACTTAAGTTTAACCCATGGCGGTGTTGATGTCGTTTGGAGTTGCGGCGAGGCCGTGCGGACAGCTTGTGACTTGAACAAAAGTTCTGAGGTGGAGGGCGAGGAAGCGCTCCCGAGAAACTGTTCCATCGCGACCCGACCTCGAAACTTCGAACGTCCAAAGTTTCGGGCGTATGGAGCACGCAAGAAATTCGCCAGCAATTCCACAGAGTCTGCTTGATGCTGGCAGACGACCTGCAGACAGGCATTAAGCCTGGCTAATGAGGGGTGGGTAGTCTGCTGTGAGGGGTAGTCTTGCCCTCTGCTGTGAAGGGTAGTCTGGCCCTCAGTTGTGAGAAGTAGTCTGTTGTGAGGGGTAGTCTTGCCCTCAGTTGTGAGAAGTAGTCTGTTGTGAGGGGTAGTCTTTCCCTTTGTTGCGAGGGGTAGTCTGTTATGAGGGGTAGTCTGTTGTGAGGGGTAGTTTGACCCTCAGTTGTGAGGGACATCACAGTCCTCATCAGTCGTTCTCACAGATCAGTATATATAACATCAACAAAGCCTCTGGAGAGTAATGAATTTGTTTAATTCTAATTGAAAATGCTTGCCTTCTGCTGTCGTGCATAGTTTGAGGTAAGATGATAAATGAGCTTGAGCATCTCCAACCATAAAAACGGTTTTCTAAAGAGAGGAAGGATGAAGGCATTAGAGTCAAAGGAGTTACACGGTCTATGGGATTAACACAGTCGAAGGGTCTGTAAGATTAAAAGGAGTTGAAGGGTCTATGTATATAAAGAAGTTAAAGGGTCTATGGAGTGAAAAGAGAGATCTATGGAGTAAAAGGAGTTAAAGGAGAGATATATGGAGTTAATGGAGTTAAAGGAGAGATATATGGAGTTAATGGAGTTAAAGGAGAGATACAGTATATGGAGTTAAAGGAGCTAAAGGGTCTATGGATTTAAAGAAGTAAAGGTTCTATGTAGAGGGTCCTTGTAGATGAAGGAGGTAAAGGGTCTTTGTAGATAAAGGCGGTAAAGGGTCTTTGTAGATAAAGGCGGTAAAGGGTCTTTGTAGATAAAGGAGGTAAAGGGTCTTTGTAGATAAAGGCGGTAAAGGGTCTTTGTAGATAAAGGAGGTAAAGGGTCTTTGTAGATGAAGGAGGTAAAGGGTCTTTGTAGATAAAGGAGGTAAAGGGTCTTTGTAGATAAAGGCGGTAAAGGGTCTTTGTAGATAAAGGAGGTAAAGGGTCTATGTAGAGAAAGGAGGTAAAGTGTCTATGGAGTTCAAGGTTCTCTGCACCAGGTGCGCTCTCGCACAAGATCTTTTGCGCATTGGAGCAGCAAGTAAGGAAGGGAGTTAGTGAAAGAATGCAAAACGTTCAAGGAGAAAGCAATTGGTGCTGAAAAATAACTAGGGTACATAAAACATCGCAGGCGAGCTGCTAAGAGCTTGTGCACTTAAATACTTTATTATATTCGTTACACAATTAAATGCTTTATTATATTCGTTACACAATTAAATGGTTTATTATATTCGTTACACAATTAAATGCTTTATTATATTCGTTAAATTAAAATTGAGTTTATGTACGAAAATGTGGGCTGAGGCTAAGAAATTACACTCGTTAAATTTGTTCTAAAATTGATCCACACGTATCAAAATGTTCGTGTTTTATAACAGTAACATTATAATGACATTTGTAAAGTGACATGTTTTCTAATTTATGAGCTACTCCCCATTCGGTAAGCAACAAAAGGGTAGACAAGTAAGAATTATTACTCTAAGTTTTAAACGATTGGAAATTTGACAAACGCTGCTCACTCTGGAATTCAACCATAAACAATGTTCTGAGTCTAACCTTAAAAGTTAAAAATATAGTAGGAATATAAAAATAATATCCCCCAACCCCGTAGGGGAAATTACCACACACAGCCTATCTCAAACCAGACAACACAACGCAGGCGAAACTCGAGTTGTGCGAAATCAACAAGTGAGAGACATTGACTAGCATGACAGAAATGTTGAATGTTTTGTGAAATCAGTAATTTTTATACTTCTGAACAGAAACTAAATAATTTTGAATCAGTTGTTGAGTATGTAGAAATGTTGAGTATTTTGTGAAATCCAATTATCCTCTTACATTTACATGAAAATAGTATAAAATTACTTTATAGTGTAACTAGATTTGACTGAAATCAACTGCCCCCTTGACTACAGTGCTATGCAAAGGTTACAATCACCGCACACGCCGATAGGCCTAAGCGCTAGGCCTCCCATGGACTAGAAAATTTCTCCCAGAAACAGACCCGTCTAACTTTTTCGCCGCCTGCATGCATGTTTTTCGCCGCCTAAGTAATTAAATCGCTTGGACAGCGAAAAACATGCATGCTCCTGCGAAAAAGTTAGACTGGGACGTATTGCACACGTTCCCTCATTTTGTCACGTTCGGATTAAAGTTCCTTAGAGTAAAATGAGAGCAAAACTTCTGAATGGATGTATGTATGATTGTATTAAAAATTGGTAGAGTGCCATTGCAAATTAACCGCAATTATTAATTAATTTCAGACTAAAATCTGTGAGATAAAATAGCTACATGTTGCGTACCTACGTACCTTTCACGTGTAGCGTACCTATGTACCTTTCACGTGTAGCGTACCTATGTGTTCTGCCTTTATCCACATCAGATTTGTTTGTTACATCAAAAGTCAAATCCCTCAGCCACAGACCTATGTACTTCAGTATAAAAATAGTAGCTGAGAACACATTTGACATTTAACGATGTGTTATTTCATGCCTGAATTATTTTCTGGGAAGCAATAGCACCCTAAATGGTAGAATGGTGTTTAAATAATTTTTAAATGGGAGATCTTGTAAGTGTTTTTCCTTCGTTAAGATTAGATATAAAATTGCTGCCTCTACTTCACGCCAGATCAGTTTGAATATCTCCAATACCACTTGGTATTAATATAAATTTGTGTTCATGACATCAACACTCGTTAGGTGGGCGCAATGACATCATTTCAAACGAACGCATCTATCTGAAGCTGCGCTTTTGAAAAATTGAATACAAGTATAGTCACTGAAATTTAGTCCCTCTTGGTATCTCTAAATGAATATCTACATCTGTATAAAAATAAATGCATTTGATTACAAATAACTACATCTCTATAGAAATTACGTCTCGGTAGAAATAACTACGTTTGCATAGAAATAACTACATCTTCATAAAAATAACTACATCTGCGTAAAATAACTACATCTCTATAGAAATAAGCACATCTCCATAGAAATTACGTCTCTATAGAAATAACTACATATCTGTAGAAATCACTACATCTCAATAGAAATGCCCATATTCTTCAGAAATAAGTACATCTCTATAGAAATAATTGGAGTTGGCTTTGTAACGCTGTAGAAAACCGCAAAAATTCAGTGTGTGGTTTTCCTTTTATCCGAGCGGCTGCCACCTGCCCTGCTCATCGCTTCACGTGGGTCCCAAAACTCCAGGTAGATCACGGCGGCTGGAGGAGGAACCTCCGTATTTTCTACCTTCCTTTATTAGAACAAACACTGTGAAGTGGCTCGCCTTTTTTGCGCTCTCAATGCGACAATTTAGAATGGCTGGCTGCCAGTTGTTCAAAGAGAAATCAAAGAACGAGTGGCTGCAAAAAGAGATCGTGAACGAACTTTGAACGATTCTTTTGCGTTTGTTTGTGTAAATATTATTCGAAGTTTTGGAAATGGAATAGAAGCCACTAAGACGAACGTACATGATATTTCATTTGAAGCCTTCAATATCGAGAGGAGTTGTTAAAAATGCTTAAAAATTAGAACACCCTACTGTTGGATAAATAAGCATTCTAAAACTATCAATTTCGAAATCCTAAATCTGTTTATGCACACAACATGATCTTCCTTAAAGGAAATGCTGATCCTTAATTTTATTTGGTGCTCTTTCAGTACGTCAAAAAGGGATTGGGGCAGTACGTAAACCTGCGAGCTACTAAATTTAGAAGACCAGACCTGGTAAATACGATGAAGAAATATTTAATGGAATCCCATGGTGCTCTTATGAATATATCGGGTCAAAACACTAACGCATTTCTCAACGAATAATTTTAAAGTATATAGTCAAGTCATGGTTAACAATGATATGGTTAATTTTAATATGCTTCACTGAAATTGCAGTAAAAAATAAGTCGATGTATTTCAAGTCTAGTAATGTGGTTCGGAAAGAAAAATACGAAATGTAAATTTCAAATTTTTTTCAAGTTGGTTTCTTGACACTTTCTTCAGATGAACGACTAAGATGCCCTCATTTACGTTGATCTTAAACCTGCTACGGTTATTGATTTTTAATCTGGTTAAATTCCGTGTAATCACCTAAAGTTACATGTATGTATACTGTACACGAACATTTCCGTTTAATAGGTTCAAGTAACCGTCAATCAGGCTCAACTTAGAGTTATTCAAGTTCAAGTTCGAGTTACCGTCAATCAGGTTCAAGTTGCAGTCATTCAGGTTCAAGTTACCGTCAATCAGGTTCAAGTAGCTTGCCCTGGAATGCAACCACCCACAAACGAGCAGAAACCTCCCTAGTCCCTTGAATTCGGGCATTTTCTGGAATGCCGAATGTTGAGAACAGATGTCGGTGATGCTCAATGTTGTTGTCGGTGGTGCTGAATGTTGAGAACATTTGTCGGTGATGCTGACTGGAATGTTGAGAACATACGTCGGTGATGCTGAATGTTGAGAACATTTGCTGGTGATGCTCAATGTTGTTGTCGGTGGTGCTGAATGTTGAGAACATTTGTCGGTGATGCTGACTGGAATGTTGAGAACATACGTGGGGGATGCTTAATGTTGAGAACATTTGCTGGTGATGCCCAATGTTGTTGTCGGTGGTGCTGAATGTTGAGAACATTTGTCGGTGATTCTGACTGGAATGTTGAGAACATATGTTGGTGGTGCTGAATGTTTAGAACATATATGTCGGTGATTCTGACTGGAATGTTGAGAACATACGTCGGTGATGCTCCGTATACTACGCCAGGTTTTTAAGCAATTTGAGTGGTCGTGGTGGTATAGCTGACAGCACAAGATCTACGACTTGGCTGCACTACTGTGCACTGTGCGACTGTGGCCACTGTGCGAAGCGCATCTGAATTCCTTTTAGTCCTTCCTGCACCGTGTGACAGATATGGTGCAAACGTTTCCTGGCTAAGACCAACCCCTAGACCAACTGGTATTAAGACGTTACTTGCGATACGACCAGTCGATGGGTGCTTAAAAAAGTTTTAACAATCGTTTAAAATTAATGGTATTAAATGGACTCAGTTATTGTTTGGTATTTATAAAATTGCAGTCATCTTTTGGCTTTAAATACGAGTTGAACTTCAGTTAAACCCATCGCAGTCAAGGTGGTAAAACGAATTTGCGTTCATAAAATCAAGATGCAATACGCGGGCGCAATGACATATGCAGTGTATGTCGTGGCCACAACCCCGTACACAGGCACAAAAATTGCCTGAGTTCCTCATGCTACAAAATCCAGGATTTTTAGGATTTTTCATTCGAAAATCCAGGATTTTTGCATTTAAACAATTTCCAGGCTTGCTTCTAGTGACGTCAGAGCTTAAGTTCAAAATATGCATATGACAGCGACTACATTAAAAATTTCGCAGAATTGGTCTGACATGCATGTATAAAACCTGTCAAAAAAAAATCACACCTAGAACTGCATTAAACATTTTTCGAGACGTGCTTTAGCCACGTGAAAACCTGAGTTAAAAATACGCACACGACAGCCTTATTTCACTGCGATGGAAACCATAAAAGTATCTGGACTTAACTTTATTTGAGCGAGCGCTGCGAAACCCAACCCAAAAATCCTGTTGACTTATGTCCACGAAGAAAAAACGAGGAATAGATTTCTATTTCCTAATTGGCAGCCCTCACTTCAGGCAGAGCGGCTCAAAAAGTTACCGTCCAAAAGTATATCTTGACTTTCATTTGCATTTCATTGGCTCGAGTGCAGGGAGGAGAGAGAAAAAGTCCACACGCTCATATACGCGAAATGGAATAGGCTCGCTGGATCCATCATCGCTTGATCATAGCAAGAGGAGTTTTGCAGGAGGGTAGCGGGGCGGCCGTTTGAACGCTTCCCGTCAAGTGCAATTGGCGGCTTTAAACGGTTCTCGTTCAACCCGTTCAAACGGTTCCTGCCAAACGGTTCCCGTCCACTGTAGCGCAATAGGCGACTTTGGTTCCAGTCTAGTGCAATAGGCGGCTTTCAACGGTTCCCGTTGAACCCGTTCAAATGGTTCCAGTCTACTGTAGCGGCACAGGCGACTTGAACGGTTCACGTCTATTGTAGCGCAATTGGCGATTTTAAACGGTTCCTAGCGAGCGCTATTGGCCTTTCTAAACGGTCACCGTCGCACTTTATTGACCTCTCTAAACGGTTTTCAGCGAACTGGTTTGGCCGTTTTGCAACGGATTCCCTGTTCTCAAACTAAGCCTTTAAACTATTAGCTTAACTCGAAGTTATCTCGTACATTTACGTGTACACAATTTTTTCGACATGAATTTTCCGAAGGCGGAAGACCTGGCCAGAAAAATAGAGCGAGTTGACATTGCTAAGACGGTATTCTCTTCATAATATCTTGCTGCGGAACAAATTTGAGCACCTAAATGATGACGTTAATATTTTCTTCTCCTAGGTCAACAACAGCTGAGTTGTTCGAGTACACTTCCCTCCATTTCAATTATATGTTGAGAAATTTTTGTAATATTTTGCAGCATTTTGTAGTATTCTTTACCATTTGCCCCATTCTGCAGCATTTTGTAGTATTCTGTACCATTCTGTACCATTTGCACCATTCTGCATCATTTTGTACCATTCTGTTTCATTCTGTACCATTTTGTACCATTCTGTACCTTTTCGTACCATTCTGTACCATTTTGTACCATTCTGTACCATTTTGGATCATTCTGTACCGTTTCGTACCATTCCCACCATTGCTCAGGCGCTGGTCGTCCGACGGCTGTTTATGTACGGTATCGAACTGAAAATGAATGCATTTTCCTCCATGTCTTTTTAAGCATAGCCTAACTTTTTTCAAAAGTTTCAGCAAAGAACGGATCTTGATGCATTTGGAAGCCAACCAAATGAAAAGTTAAGAGTAGGTTGGTACTTGAAGCAAGCGTTGATTATTTATTATTAAAGGAACCACCAGCCGTGGAAAATTGTCACAGAGATCGATATTTTTTATAATTCTCTTTGAATTCTCCATGTTCCCGAAAAGCAAAGTTTAAATTCTTAGCCGTTGCGAAGAAAGGTGATAAAATCGTGTTGTGTGGAGAATTGATGCCTATCAGGCCCACTAATAAATCTTATGTGACCAATCTACACAAGGGTTATAAGCAAGCATGGCTAGTAACACATACATCCTTCAAAGATTTCTATAATCATTCCAAGCTCACAATGCTACACACCTCAACCAACACTGCAGCTTTCCAGTAACATCAAATCGATCCATGATAAATTTAATTACATCGTTCGCAATGACGGGCTAAAATTCGCCAATTTGGTGGCATATCTCAAAGCCATCATACCACGTAACGATTTTACGTCGGTGTTGGTATTCCGGCCGAGCGAATAACGAACGTCGTTAGTTCAAAAAAGAGAAAAAATATCGCTAGATTTTGGCAATGGTCGGGCTTTAGCATTTGTCGCCTTGCTAACGAAGTTAAGGGACAATAGTTGGATGTCAGAAGCCCGCCGCTGCATGGCGGGGCGTTGCAAAGCGATCGAGGGCCTTTTTGCAAAAATTCAAAGCCGCGTTGCCTTCCAATAAACGTTAGTTTGCGTCCCGATTCTTTTCGTGCGCTCGTCACTTCATCAATCGGGCTCACAAGTGGAAAAAAACTTAATATGAACCATATCTTGACCAGTTAAAGTTGTTCGATCAAGTGCATTTCAGCGGGCCTTGAGTGAAAGAGTAATTACATAGCCATGCATCTCATGAGTGCGATCTCCCGCGGGTAAATGTATTTCGTAATTATGCTACTTTAAAATCGATACTGATACAATGTCCACTCTGGATAAAATCGATACTGATACAATGTCCACTCTGGATAAAATCGATACTGATACAATGTCCACTCTGGATAAAATCGATACTGATACAATGTCCACTCTGGATAAAATCGATACTGATACAATGTCCACTCCGGATAAAATCGATACTGATACAATGTCCACTCTAGATAAAACCGATCTTGATATAGCCTCAATTTATCGCCCTCTCTACATATATCAAATCGATGTCGCAACAGTCTGCCCAAAACGTCTACTCGCAATTAAATCTTTGTCTATTGGCCATCACATTTGGACGCTGAATTAATGCAGTTTTGGCCCCGGATAAGTAGAGTAAAGTTTGCATGCTGAGGAAGTTTCAAAGTAGAACGCATTGTTGAAAGTTTGTGAGGGATTGGATCTCAAATTATCTGTTAATTTCATAGGAATTGATTCGCAAAACATGGTCAGCTACTTCACTGCTAGGAATTGATTTAATTGGCATTCCCTCAGCTTTGTGCTACGTTGATGAAATTGTTGAAGCGTGGTTGTAATTTCTCATGCATTGATTCATATTAATCAAATCAAGAATCGGTTAATACCACTCGTGTTATGATACTATTATTCATTTCATTCAAATTAAAATTATGTTCATACGGTTCATGTTATTATTATATTGATGTTCATAATTGTCTTATCGAGAATAGATTAATAACATTCATACTATTTTAGTGTTATTCATATTATTCAAAGTAAGAAAAGCTTGCTACGGTTCATATTATCAAATTAATATTCATATTATTCATACTAAGGATAGGTTCATACGGTTAATATTATTTTATTAACATTCATATAAATCATACCAAGAAGAGACCATTCATATTATCATTGTGTTATTCATATTATTCAAATTAAGAATGGCATCAAACGGTTCATGGGATTAAATTAATATTTATATTAAGGTTCGGTTCATGTTGTCCCTACTGGTAGGGACATATCCGAAGCACAACCACAACAACCCGCCCTCGCCGATTATCAAGTCAAAATCTTTACAAAGGTCACGACGCAATGGTAGTGCATCTTCCATCTTTTGTTTGCAGCATGAACTTTTAAAACTTTAGTACAAAAATGAGTGCAAAAATATTTCTCGTTTTGAGCATTAGAGAATTTTATGTCTTATTGGCTGCAATGGTCTTCATATGCGCCTAAATCTTATTTTCAGACCTTCCACCGTAATGTGCAGTGCGGTACCCATAAGGGGCAGTGCGGTCCCCGTAAGGTGCAGTGCGGTACCCATAAGGTGCAGTGCGGTACCCATAAGGGGCAGTGCGGTACCCATAAGGTGCAGTGCGGTACCCATAAGGGGCAGTGCGGTACCCATAAGGTGCAGTGCGGTACCCATAAGGTGCAGTGCGGTACCCATAAGGTGCAGTGCGGTACCCATTAGGTACAGTGCGGTACCAGGGATTCCTACAAAGGTTCGCACTAAAGTTGAAGTATTAACGACGAAAGAATAAAATTCAAGAGCCAATTACATTTGAAATTAAGAAAGAAATGGGTATTGCGGCACATTTAAAAAAAATAATATTTGATGATAGCATTATGTGTACAAAACCAAAACTTTTGCTAGACTGGCTGCAAATTTATCATTTGCTTATAATAGTATCTACAAAATTGTTTTACTTATGAGCCTAGCACCAGAACATCCAACAGGATCGGCTAATTCGCATTGACTTGTCGTCGTATTATACAACCTTTATCAGTGCTGGGAAAATCATTATAATGATTGATAATTACTAGTGCTGTGCATTCATCTGCATCAGTGCTACGGCACTCATTAAAATGCAATGCCTTGTCATCGCATTACAACCTCTATCGGTGCTACGGTCGTCATTAATATCAGTGCTGCTGTCATTAATATCAGTACTTCGGCCGTTATTAATATCAGTGCTACGGCCGTCATTAATATCAGTGCTACGGCAATCATTAAAATGCAATGCCTTGTCATCGCATTACAACCTCTATCGGTGCTACGGTCGTCATTAATATCAGTGCTGCTGTCATTAATATCCGTGCTTCGGCCGTCATTAATATCAGTGCTACGGCCGTCATTAATATCAGTGCTACGGCCGTCATTAATGCGTAGTGCCTTGTCATCGCATTACAACCTCTATCGGGGCTACGGTCGTCGTTAATATCAGTGCTGCTGTCATTAATATCACGCGTGCTTCGGCCGTCATTAATATCAGTGCTACGGCCGTCACTAATATCAGTGCTACGGCCGTCATTAATGCGTAGGGCCTTGTCATCGCATTACAACCTCTATCGGTGCTACGGTCGTCATTAACGCGGCATCGACATCTCTTGCCTCGCTCTTCCCTCTCTTGAGGGGAAGTTGGTAAGCAATTAATGGGCTCCTGGACGGATGATGAACTGGCGAGGGCTGCTGGAGGGCCACTTCAAACCTCCCTTTCCGACTCAATGGAAAAAGCCCACGTTCCCGAAATTCGAAAGTTCAAGCCTAGCGCATGCAGTTCCCTTAATGAAAAAACACCTCATTAGCGATTTTATAAATGAACCGTGAAGTGTTTTCGTTCAGTTTTCTGGTTCGATGGTTATAGGATGATGTTAGTTTTTTGATGTGTTTTTATTGTTGTATCACGATGTGTTTCTGTTCAGTTTTTGATTGAATGGTTAGAGAATGATGTTACATTTATGTACTACTTTTTATTGTCGTATCATGAAGTGTTTTCGTTCAGTTTTGTGGTTTAATGGTTGTAGCATGTTGTTAAATTTTTCATGGTTAGTTTTATTGTTAAATCAAGATTTATTTTCGTTCTGTTGTATGGTTGGATTAACAGATGATGTTAATTTTTTTGTGTGTTTTTATTGTTGTATCACGATGTGTTTTTGTTGAATATTTTGATTTAAATGTTTTGGAAGGATGATAAACTTTTTATGGTAACTTTTTGTTGTTTAATCGTAGAGTACTTTTGTTCAGTTTTGTGATGTCTTGTTATCAGAATTTTGAGTTTTTTAACGCAAATTATTTATTTATATTCACAAAGTATTTAGTTCTATGGGGAAATTTAATGGTAAGAGATAATTGCTAGTTTTCAAAATTAATGCCTGAAGGCTTTTCCTTCAATTTTTGTGATTTAATAATAGAACACATGTTTTCAGTCGGTAATGTTAAAAAAAAGTTGTATCTCATCATCGCATTACAACCTCCATCGGTGCTACCATCGCATTACACCCTCTATCGGTGCTACGGCCGTCATTATATCAGTGCTACGGCCGTCGTTAGTATCAGTGCTACTGTCATTAACATCAACCAATATAGCTTTAAACATAAACAAAATCCCGAAATTAAAATAAAACACCATAAATAGGTGTATTGCAAAGTATAACCCCTACAGCACAACTAAAAATAAGGGTATTCAGCATTCATTCTCCATAGCATTTGAAAGCTTGAAAAAATCTGCTCGCCAAAAAGAAGCGTCATTAAATTTCCGTCTGGGTTGTAAAGCTTCTCATTTATTTTATTTTGGTGCGGAATTACTTACCAAGTGACGGAAAACGTGCGTCTGAGACGGGCTTCTGCACACAGGCGTGACTGGCGGTTTCTGCACCGCTTTGTTGCGCTTTTGTGTTGTGGTGAACACATGGAGGCCCTCGTGAAATTTTGTGTGTGTGCTGTGAGGTTGTGTGAGGAGCACATGGAAGTTTGTGCTGTGAGGTTGTGTGTGCAGCACATGGAGGTGTGTGCTGTGAGGTTGTGTGTGCAGCATATGG